>RJWJ010033743.1:0-17681 GCA_004363605.1 Indri indri | reverse complement strand
GGGCTTGGAATCGGGAATTCTGGTCGGCCGCTCCTGAGTTATGCAACATTGCACAATTTTTTAAAACTTCCCCCAGTTCATTTATCTGTGACATGGGATAATAATATCCAAGTCATTAGATCATCAGAACGATCAAACAAGATACAGCCATTAGCACAGTACCTGGCATGGGGCAGACATTCAGTGGGTATTAGCTATTGCTCTTCATTTCAAAAGTTGGACTTCCATCAAAAAAGGTGAAAGGCAGGGACCTGCCCGAGCAGAGGTGTGGAGGCAGGAAAACGCTCGCCTGCCGTGAACAGCAAGCGCGCCGGGCTGGCTGGGGAAGGGGTCGTGCAACAGGAGGGGGGCTGAGGTTCACGCGGATCGGGGGCACCATGGGGCGGCAGGCGGGGTGGGGCTTTGGGGTCCAGTGTGTCTCTGACTGCTGGAGTGACGTGATTTAGGTGACGTTTCTGGAGATGATTTTGCAGGTCTTTGCAGTTGGATGGGACGTGGCAGGGATCAGGGCCTAACTCAAGGTGGTGGCAGTGGGAATGGAGAGGAAAGGGGAGGACTTGAGAGATTATTCAGGAAGAACCAATGCTGCCCCCTAACCGACTGGATGTGGGAAGGGCGCGAGCCTCAAAGGCTGGAGGAGGCTGCTGCACCGTGAACAGAAGCAGGGGTGTCATTCTGAGGAAGGCGCTGGATTGGAGAAGGGGAAAGGATGAGTTAGGTTTAGACTTGCTGAATCTGACGCATCACCTGGATAAGGAAGAGACACCGAAGCCCATGGGGAGAGGAGAAGGGGTGTGGAGTGGGGAGGCCGGGGGTGCCAAGGCAAACGCTGTCTAGTTGACATTCTCGTCCTGGGAAGGCCTTGCACAGCCACCAGCCACTAATTTGCAGGGCGGGGGGCCATCTGAGAGCAGACTGCCCAACATAATCAACCCTGTTGACAGAGCTCGCACATCTTGTGAATGACATTCCCTGGCTGACTCCTTGTTACCTCTGGATTAATGGGACACCCATTTGGGCTCCAATCTTTGATGCTGAAAATCTTCTTAGAGTGCATTAGTCTATTTCTTCTCAAGTAGACATAGCATTCAGATGTCTTCCTATGATGACTGTGAATCTTGCAATATCTCAAAATTATAACCATAAATTTGAACTGACCATGGAACATGAACAGAGAGTCGCTTCTTGAAATTTGTTGCTTGCAAACAAATCTCTTTATTTTATGTTCTTGTTTTAAAGATAGCGTCTCCCTCTGTCACCCAGGCTGGAGTGCAGTGGTGCAGTCATAGCTTACCATAACCTCGTGCTTCTGGGCTCAACAGATCCTCCCACCTTGGCCTCCCAAAGTGCTAGGATTACAGGTATGAGCCATTATGCCTGGCCACAAACAAATCTCTTATTTGATGAAGTTTTCGTATTCTTTTCTTCTTCTTGCTGTGAGTCTACCACAAAAAAAGTGGGGTACTGATCAAGGGTCTGATTCCAGGGTGATTCTGGTCTGGTGTCACCCTTGGAGGGACCCTGCTAATGCCATAAATCCATGAAGGTTTAAAACCAAGTTCAGGGTGCATAAAAAAATAAAATAAAACCAAGTTCAGGAGTGTAAAGTGGTGAGCTCACTCTGGGAGGAGCGTGACGGATGAGGTGACATGGGGCTGTGTCAGTAACATGGCCAGGGATGAGCTACCTCATTCAGCAGAGCTCCAGTGGAAGTTGGAATACCTAAACTACCATCCAAATACCAGGCTGACTTAAGGCCACGCAAATTAAATTAGCAGGGCTAGAGTTTCATTTGGTTTGAGCACATGGAAGAATTGACTTTTTATAAGAGTGTCTTTCTGAAGGGAAACTCCCTAGTTACGTGGGTGTCTCCTGTTCATGTTCACGTAGCCTTGGAGATACTTTTTGTCCACATCTCATGGGCCTGTCCTGTCTGCACTATGACTCACCTTAAATCCAACATATGAAAGTTTTACATCACTTTTTCCTATCCTGCAAGCACTGAACTGGGTGCGGAAGTTTCTGCAGTAAGGTACTGATTGCCAACCATGTGGATGGTCACACCTGGTTCTGAGACTTCTAGAAGCCTAAACAGTGAGTTTCCCCCCAGGACACTTCATCTGTGAGACGGTCTACCTGTGAGGGGGTCTTCCTGAGACTGGAGGCCCCCCTACCCTCAAAGCCTAGTCTCCATCCACGGGCTCTGTGCTGGTTGACAAGAGTGGCAGTCTGGTTAGAAACAGATGTCCTGGAATCCTGCCCCTGGGGAGAAGGAGGTCACAGATTCCCAAGGGGACTTCAACTTCAGGAAGGTTGGACTTGCTAAATCTACACTCTGGAACATTTTGGAAAGCCGAAGAAGGCTGAGGCCTGAACTCCAAGGAGGCTCTGGGGGATACTACGGTGGGGCCAATTCTGCTGCCCATATCCACCCTGACAACCCAGGAATGCCAGGGAGCTTCACACCCTGGGCCTTCTTTAGTAGCAGGCTACTGTTCTTCAGCTCCCTGAGAACTGGACAAGCCTTCAGCACTGCTCTTTGCCCCAGGTAGACATTTATACTGCGGGAATCCCAGCAAATCCTTTGAGCCAGGCTGACAGGCTAGAAAGAGCCTGTGGAATTTCACAGTAAAGTATAAGGTGACCCTCCCAGACTAGGGGTTACCAAACAGAGATTTGCTCAGTCTCCAGAAGGTTATGCAGATTGGAAAAGATACCGTAAAGGGGTATCTGCAGAAATAGCTGTCAGGAGACCTGCAGAGCCAACAGGAAAAGCTCCAACCACCAGGGTACTGGCCTCTACGAACAACTCCATCCTGCGGGATCTTACTCCGTGGTTGCCAATCCTGGCCACACACCGGCCTCATCTGGGTGTGTCTAAACAGTACCCGTGCCGGGGCTGCACGCCCAGAGCTTCTCACTGGTCTGGACCAATACCTGGTGTGACTCAGGTATTTTTTTTAAAAACTCCCTAGACAGAAGCGCTCAGTTAAAACATGGCTTTAGGGCACAAGATACTCAGATGGTAAGGACGACGGGACAGTGGAAAGCTAGAGAGGAGGAGAGGTGGACAGATGTGCAGAAATTACGTTCCTGGGTGTTTCAGGGGAGTGAGAGACCAAGTAGCACGTAGGAGGTGCAAGATTCAAGGGGAATCGAGAAAACCCGGTGCGCTGGTTCTGGGTGACGGGTGCAGACACCTGATGCCACCACTATCACCACCGCCATGTTGAAGTTACTACTTCTGTCCTGTGGGGGACGGTGGGCAGCGTCTTCCTTCCCTCCCTTTGACAGAAGCGTCAAGTTGCTGTTCTCAGAGCCTTAGCCGTTCTCTTCTGCGCCGTTTTCCATTTTCATAAAACAGAGCCGTCGGCGCCCACCCGCGCCCTGCCCCTCCTAATCGCCACCCTCCATGGCACCGCTCAGAGACCGGGCTACACTTCTTGAGTTTGCGGGTCCTATTCAAAATCCTGCTCCCTCGGGGCCCTCCCTTTGCTCATTTCTTGTCCAGCCGCCTCGCTGTGAGGACACATTGGACTGGGCTTCGACAGGGCGAGAGCAGGCTGACATAAAGGGATGCCTGTGTGACAAGTGCCCCCTTCGGGCTTCCAAGGGAGCAGAGCGCGGGGCGTGTCGCCTGCCTGGTGGGCATCTGGCGTCTGTACTCGGTGATGCTTTTGCCCTTCGGGCTCCAGTCTCGGTTTTAGTTGGTCCAGCTGCCTTGTCTCCTTGGCCGACACCCCAGACGTTACCCAGCCGCGCATGACTGTGCCCTTCTGTTCCTTCTCTGTGTTTGTCCCTTTTCCAGCTTGTCCCCTCTGGCTATTTTCTGTGCTCTTTCGTGATGTCCAGACACTCAAAACTCTCAGATACTTACCCCGTCCTTAATTTATGCCGAGCGTTCTCAGATTTTCTCCCAGCTTCCTAGTAGGATTTAGTGTGTCTTGTCCCATTTTCTGCATTTTCTAGCGCTGTGCTTAAGGCTGAAATGGGAACAGAACACTCCTCTTACCCCTCGTGGGCTGATTCTCCCCGCGTTGTGTGTCTTCAGTACTTACGATGTGTGCGACTGTGTGTTCCAGTACCACTACAAGACGATTTTTCTGAGTGCCGAGTGGAACTCGTAGCATAGAAGGTGCTAGATGTGGGTGCAGCGGACAGCCTTGGATGAACTAGATCCTTCAGTGAGGCTCAGAAGTGCCAAATATCACTGCTCTGCAATTGGGAAAATGGGTGTGTCTCTGATCACAGGACAGGAGGACCTATCTAGTGGGAACTGGGGACTTTGCATAAGCACTTTTATCACTTAGTCACTTAGTGAGGCGAGTCACACTTTCTTACCAGGCTGGGGGACAACGTGGAGCCCGTCTTGCTGGGTGTGAGCTGTGAGAAATGGGGTGCACGGGGCGTGCTCCCCTAGACAAAGGGATCCTGGGCCTGGAAATGCTGCTCTTATTGGCATGTATAGGACCAGAGATCTTTGCTTCAGAACTTTGTTGTTCAGGCAGTGATTATTATTCTGTAGTGAATAATGATTTCTTTTTTGGAGTTTTGTCTTTGTTTTACTTGAATTATTAATTCCTTTACAGCGCAGAGAGAAACAAGCAAAGGGTTTTTCATGGTTTCTCTGGTAGGCTGGGTTTTCAAGGTGAGCATGTTATACCTCTACAAGAGTCACTATGTGCAAAGTATGCTGAGGGTGAAGAAAGCATCCTAAAGCTTGGGTGAGCCCATCGTAGAGACACCCTTCTCCTCTGCAAGTTTTCCTTCTAGAGCAGCCACAAGCTCCAGCCTTGGAGATTTTATTCTTTTGTTTAAGTAAAGCAAAATAATTTCCTCGTAGAACAGGCGGGATTTCAGATTTGGCAGCTCTTCAGAGCAGCCATACATAAAAGCAGGAAACTCATTCTTTATAGACCTGGGGAAGAAAATGCTCTCAATACTCCTGAAATTGGACCTGATGCTGCAGTTTGTTTCTCCCTGCCTTTTGGGTACATCCTCAGGGGGTCTCTTTGGCAAAGTGTGTGACCCCTTTAGAAAGCTGAGGGCCTCAAAGATGATGACGGCATCTCTGAACTCGGCTAAGCCGGGAGACTTCAAGCGTCAAGATGATGCCTTTTGACAAGCATCAGCTGCCTGCGAAGGAGGGGAAAAGGTGGAGAAACAATGCAGCAATATGGCCTCTGAGCCCCTAAGTCAGTTGAACTGACACTCGAAGAGAAGAAAACACAAAGTAAACTCAGAGAAAATAAGAACAAGACCCTAGGGACAAGGATGACACTGGCCTGTCTCCAAATTTCCACCCACATATCCATGGGATCTTGGCCTCTCTGAAGACCAGAGGGTCATGATCTCTGGAGCTGAAAGTGAGATAATCCAATTCACAGAAAGTTTCTGGGTAATTTTTTTTTTTTAAATGAGCAAGCAGCATTTTAACCTACACAGTAATAATGAGGAATAACAATTCCATAAATATTCCACAGTGTCAGCACTAGAGAGCTTTCCCCAGTGGCATGTAACATGCTCAGAAGATGATTAAAGAACAGATCTTTCTGGAACATACCGATCATGTAAAATTGGGATGGCTGGAGGTTTAATTCCTAATAATTAGTGGTTATCAAGAGAAAAATGTCATCTTATCATCGTCAACTTTAATACCCATTCCTGTAATTAGAGCACAAACTTCTACTACCGCCTAGTTGAATTTATTTTTTAAGGCTAAAATTCTTATGGAAAATGGTAATAAAAGTTGAGAAAAGTCTACTGTAATACTAACTAAATCAAATTTCAGCATCGTATTGCATTAAGTAGGTAAAAACATGGAATGGACCAATTCATTTGGGCCCATCATGAACTAAGTGCTGTGCTGGGTGACTTCAGAGATAGAAAGAACATAGGGTTGGATCCCTCCCTACCTGATAGGGTTTTACAATCCAGGAAGTGTAGACAGGCAAGTAGACAAGCAATTATAATACAAGTGGAGTGAAACTGGCCCCATGATAGAAATACAAATATAAAAAATATTCTTACTAAGTTAGAACTGAATTCAAGGAAGAGGAAAAGGGCTTTCAAAAGTTAAAGATGGTGGGTGGGAGTGGGTAAGGAAATTTCAGAAAAGGCAGTCAGCATGTTCAAAGATGTAGCAAAGCTTGGTGTAACTTTTGCAGGAACAACAGTAATACAATAATCCTCCCTTATCCATGAGGGATACTTTCCAAGACCCCCAGTGGATGCCTGAAACCCCACTTAGCACTCAACTCTATATGGTTTATATGATGTTTTTTTCTATACATACATGCCTCTGATAAAGTTTAATTTGTAAATTAGGCGCAGTAAGAGATTAACAATCATAACTAGTAATAAAGTAGAACTATTATAACAATATGCCAGCATCGCTACTCTTGTGCTTTGGGGCCATCATGAAGAGAGACTGTGATACCACAACAGATGGCTACTAAGTGACTAACGGGCAGGCAGCGTCTACAGTGTGGACACCCTGCACAAAGCGACGATTCATATCCTGGGCTGGATGAAGTCGGACGGTGTGAGTTTTCATCACGATACTCAGAATAGTGTGCAATTTCAAACTTATGAATTGTTATTTCTGGAATTTCCCATTTAATATTTTCAGACCACAGTTGACCTCAGGTAACCGAAACCGAGAATAGTGGAACCCAGGACAAGGGGGGACTACTGTACTCTATATTGGTATTGGGCTTTTATACCCATGACTTCACTTTGATTTTCCCAACAAGCTTCTGAGCTAAGCTAGTCCTTTGACAGATAAAGAAATTCAGGTTCATTGAGGTTAAGCGTCTTGGGCAAGGTCACACAGCCTGGGGGTGGTGTGGCCAGGACATGAATCTAGGTTTTCTGAGTCCAAACCCACAGCTTTCCCCATGCAACTCTGTCACCTCCCTACGTAATCCAGTAGGGCTGGGGCATTCCGTCCTCTCATTTTGCTTTACTGGAGGGCGAGTTGTTTGGAAAGAAGGCAATGGAATCTTGAGACCTACAGGCCAGACTAGACTGCAGAGTTTTCAATGTCAAGCCAAGGAGATTAGTTATGTCTACAAGTTATCGAGATGGAAAGAAAAACAAGCGCGTGGAAGCATTAATATATTTTGGAGAAGAGGTCACACAATTGCTGGAATCATAACGGGGGTCATGCTTACCATTTCATACCCTGGCCTGAAACGTGTCCGTGGTGTTATCTGACTGCTTCTGGGTAAGCCATTTGGGCTTGTGACCCCGAACAGGCCAGGATCATCCTCCTTGGACTGAATGCTGGGTGGGTGGATGTTAACTTTATCATGACCAAATGGCTAGTGTCCTATTCCTCCCCCCCTTAGAATAAAACGATCTGGGAACTCCAGCCCTTTTCATTGGATTTTAATGTTTTCAATTAATGTTTAATATGAAAATCAATATTTGAGAATATTCTTCATGCTTCATCTTGCAAATCATTACAAAGATGCCCTATGCATAGAAATTACCTTCTATGGCAGGAATCCTACGAAAACTTTAAAAATTAATTTTAACACTTTGTAGACACTCCTGGGCAGAATCAGCAATCCTTATATGAGTGAAAATGTTTCCCCCCAGGATTAGATATGTTTTAGATTTACATCCTCATCTTGAGAAAAACTTTATAACTACCAGAAAGGGGATAAGGTCCTGAATGAATATATTTACTAAACTATGAAATCCGGAATCAATAGATCTGGCCCTGAGTATCTTCCCAGCCTTGTTTCTTGCCACATCCCTCCAGATCTCTGAGCTCTAGCCATAATGAACTTCCTATAGCTCCTCCCTAGGTCCTAACATTTGCACATGCCATTCCTTTTTCTAGAACATTCCTCCCATTTCCCACCCTTCCCCACAAGTGCCTGGTTAACTCCTAGGTATCATTTAAGGCTCAGCTGAGTCACCTCACCTTTTGTTTGACAAACCTCCCTTGACTCTTCCTTGCCCCCTCCACTCCTCATTCCTGTCCCCATCCCCGCTTAGAATGGAGGCTTCCTTGGTTTTTTTTTTTTTTTTTTTTTTTTGCTGAGACAGGGTTTCGCTCTGTCACCCAGGCTAGAGTACAGTGACATTGTAATAGCGCACTGCAACCTCAAATTCCTGGGCTCAAGAGATCCTCCTGCCTCAGCCTCCCAAGTAGCTGGGATTACAGGTGCATGCCACTACGCCTGACCAATTTTTCTATGTTTTGTAGAGGTGGGGTCTCGCTCTTGCTCAGGCTGGTCTCAAACTCCTGGCCTCAAGCGATCCTCTTGCTTTGGCCCCCCAGAGTCCCAGGGTTACAGGCATGAGTCACTTTGCCCGGCCCCCTTCTTGATTCTCACGTGGCTCTCTCTATTGACCCTTATCACTGCATTTTCGTAACGATTATAGCTGTCAGCAGACTCCGTTAGACTGTGGCCTCAATGCTGGTAAGGACCAGCCAATCTATTCTCTCTCATTTTTTTGCTGTGACCCAATGTCTAAGCACTGAGTAGGTGGTCAACAAAGTGCTGAGTAGTTGAGTGAACCAATGCCACTACCAAAATACACACCAGGTTTAGTATTTTCTTTTCTTTTTTTTTTTTATTGTTTGTTGTTTATAGGGGTACAGATGTTTAGGTTACGTATGTTGCCCTTGCCCCCACTTCCGCCCAAGTCCCAGTCCCAAGCGTGTCCATCTCTTGGAGGGTGCGCATTGCACCCTTTGTGTATGCATATATCCATCCCCTCCTCCCCCTCGCCCCTCCCCCTTCCCCCTCCCTCCGTACCCGACATCCAATAGACGCTATTCTTATATGTACACTTATGTGTTGTTCAGTTACTACCAATTTGATGGTGAGTACATGTGGTGCTTGTTTTTCCATTCTTGGGATACTTCGCTTGAAGGTTTAAACAGCAAGAGTTTAGAAACCCTTTGAAGAAACTGGCTTTCTTTGTTGTCAATTATTAAAAAGTCTTTTGGGGGCTCTGGAATTTGCCAGATATCTTTAGCTGTGACTACTATTACTCCAGAGTTCATACAAGGGCACATTTTAGCATTTGGAAAAGGTTAAAGTGCAGGGATTTTGATTAACTGTGACCTATTTAAAAATTGGTCCTCAGCGTTCATAGGTACAAACAGGTCAACGTTTGGGTACGCCCTTTTTATGTTCCTGACTCAGCCATTCGACGAGAGCAATAAAATGGCTAGAGTTGCTGATTCTAAATTTTTATACTTATACTAACATAGATCATATGTTCAAAATCCATAAAAAAGAAGCAATCCCATTTAAAAGTTTAGATAAAACCCAGGAGACAAGAGATAAAGACTGGCTCTGCAGCAAAATATTTCTTTATTAGTTAACTTATAAGATTCAAAAATCCAGGGTCACTAGTCAGATATTTTTAGTGGGAGAAACCAGTGTGAAGTTTGGGGCAACTATTTAAAAGTGCAGAAGAGCAACTCTAAGTTGACAAGCAACAGCATTGGGTTGGAAAGGAGAGATTTAAAAGAAACAACCAGCAAAGCATAAGCCCCAGTTGCACAAAGATGTTAAAAATATTTAAATGAGGATTTAAGTGAAAAACATCAACTTAAATGTGTTTCCCAACATGAAAGAAGAAATGCTGATTCCATAATGCAGGGGGAAAGCTCTCACTAAGGGACAGGCTTTAGTGGTCTGGGTGACAAGAAAGCACATAGAGATTTTCCACTTGTGGTCAATAAATCCTTCCCTATTAATATTTTCATATTCTTAAATTATTGCATAGCCAATGAACTTTAGACCTGCAGGGCCCTAAGATCCATCTTGTCCAAATCTCATAGATGAGGCTTTGGTGGTTAAATATTTGCCCAAACTCATTCCCAGATGATGGCAGAAAAGGAATTAGAATTACATGAATTCATCTCCTTGCACTTGATTAATAACACAGCAAAAATGTGATCTGTTCTCAATCAGCTGGCTACCGTTTAAACAGTATGAAGCAGAGAGATTAGAAAGGCACTGAGAAAAGCCATTAGGCATCCACGGCGCCATTTCCTAGGCAGATGGTCAGCAGACAGTTTCGTCGTGGGAGTATTTCCAACTTGCATGAATGAAACATGGATGAACAAGACAGGGCTGGCTCCAGGAAAGTAATTCCCCCAATTCCCTTGAGCCATGGATTTGGAAACCTGCAGCCTGCTCTGGAATTTGGGAACAGCACAGACAGTACTGGGTAGAACTCTCCGTGTGACCTCAGCCCACGCATTGAGGCTCCCAGGTGCCAGCTCGCCCATGGGCTGTGGCTGAGACAGAAAAAAAAAAAAAGAAAAAAAAATCCTCTCTAAACACACACGTAAGCAAAACCTATCTTCCTGTGTTCTCTGCCAAGGGAACCGGAGCAAAGGACATGAGCTCGGGACCCTGATTCATCCATCAAGACAAATAAACTCAGTCTACGGAGGCGAGGAGGGCAATTTATGAAGCAAACAAAAGTTCAGTTTTGGAAAGCAGCTCTGGAGAGAACACAGATGCCACCCCTGGAATCTATTTCCACAATGAAAAGAGAAAAGCGCTCACTCTTAAAGCACGGAGTACTGAAAATGCCACCAGGCAAACACCCTTAAGTGGCATCTCCAGAGGCTGGACCTCCAAGATGGCGCCCTCCTCCCGCTCTGCAGAAATGCGGAATTTGGGTTCCGAGCCAGCTCCCTGCTGAGCTGAAGGAGCATCCCCACTGGTCCTGGTGACACTGTCCCATTTCAGCAGCCGCAAACACAGCTCTGACTAGTGCAATGTACTTCCTCCAGGAGTGCTGAGCTCCTGGGCTGGGCGGGGACACCCAGCCTGTGTCCCGGCCAAAGCCACTTTCCTCATCTGCATGACTTCTCTTGTGGGCCCCTGGCCTCATTCTCAGGAAATCTCTGACACATCTTTCAGTGACTTACTCCCTTCCATTTCCTCTCTCTGCTCCATGGTGGGATCTCAGAGGACCCTCCTTGTTGGCCTGCCAGTTGCTCCCCTTGCTCCCAGCCCACACACCAACTACAGATGTGAGTTTGTATTCACACTGCACACACTCTTGAGTTCTTTCTTTGTCCCCCAGCATCACTAGAGTATTTAGCCCAGGTCCTGTTCATCTCTCTGCTGTGTAGATGTCCCGCCTCCTTGCCAAACTCCCTCCTTTTAGGAGGAGCTTAATTCTGCTCCCCTTGAGTGTGTGCTGGACTTAGTGATTTGCTCTAGTGAAGGGGCAACATGTGACTTCTGAGACAAGGTCCTAAAAGGCCCTGCAGCTTCCTCGTTGCTTTTTCTTAGGTAACTTGCTCTGGGAGAAGCCGGCTGCCATGTTGTTAGGATGCTCAAGCAGCACAGTGGCGAGGTCCATGTGATGAGGAACTAAGTTCTCATGACAACAGCCGAGTGAGTGAGTCAATGTGGAAGGTGACCAAGGTCCCTGCTGCTGTCTTTACTGCAGCCTCAAGAGCCCCATGAGTTCTACCCCAAATTTTTGACCCACACAAACTGTGTAAGATAATAAACTTATTGTTGTTTTAGGTTACTAAGTTTTGGACTAACGTAGCAATAAATAACTAATACAACATCTTTGAACTTTCTCCATCATCAGCTAGAGTTCTCCATTAATTAATGATCATAATCTCCTTTTGGACTATGAGGGGTTTTTTTGTTTTGCTTTGGTTTTGGTCATAAAGTCCTCTCCTCAAGGGTTAGGGTAAAAAACCCAAAAACAAAACAAAGCATAAACAACATATATTTATATAGGGTCCTCGTGGATGGACATTTATTAATTTGGGATCTTTAGGGCTCAATCCCAAGGAGACGTCTGCAATGATAACATATATTTTCAAGGGCCGTTCTTAACATGTTCTTTGTAGCTGTTATCCTAGAATATTTTATGTTACTTTCATCATTATATAAAAAAGAATCGGAACTTATGTCTCCCCAGGATCCCCAAAACATAAGCCTTAACTGTGAGCAACTGTAACATTAAACACCTTGTAGAAGAATCAAGAGATTTTTCTTCTTGTTAGTCTTGTATTTATAATTTCAGAACTAGCAAGTGAGATTAATCTGTCCTATGCTATAACACAGATGAACCTGGAGGACATTATGCTAAGAGAAATAAGCCGGTCACAGAAGGACAAATACTACATGATCTTTTTTGTACATGGCATCTAAAGTACTCAAACTCGTAGATAGCAGAAAATACAATGGTGGTTGCCAGAGGCTAGGAGAAGTGGGGAATGAGAAGCTGCTTTTCAATGGGTGTAGAGTTCTAGTCATGCAAGATGAAAAAATTCTGGAGCTGTGCTGTACGACAACATACATATACTTAACAATACTGTACTGTACACTTTAAAATTTGTTAAGAGGATAGATGTCATGTTATGTGTTTTTTATCACAATAAAGAAAAAAATAGCAAGTGAGATTAAAATGACCTTATTCCAAGATTCGAAGCAGAGATTTCTTTTTTTGCAACACTCCAGCATGTTTCCAATAGACCACTGAGTATCATACTGTCTGAAAAACCTCTCAAAACTGAAAAAATTTTTTACTTGTTTTTCATAAAATACAAAAAATGTTGCTGTCTTCTTCCTGGAGAATAATAGACAAGGTGTGAAGAGGTGGATGTCATACAAACCAATCATAAGGAGAGGATGTTGCAATTCCAAAAAGTTTGGGAATCATTGATTTGGACATATATTGAAGTTTCAAAAGAAGAGGGCTTAAAAAAAAACACGCCTGAGAATTTGAAAAGCTAACCTCCAGGCTGAGCATGGTGGCTCACTCCTGGAATACTAGCACTCTGGGAGGCCAAGGTGGGAGGATTGCTTCAGGTCAGGAGTTCGAGACCAGCCTGAGCAAAGAGCAAGACCCTGTCTCTACTAAAAAGAGAAAAAATTAGTCCCAGCTACTTGGGAGGCTGAGGCAGGAGGATGGCTTGAGCTCAGGAGTTTGAGGTTGCTGTGAGCTAGGCTGACGCCACTGCACTCTAGCCCAGGGAACAGAGCGAGACTCTGTCTCAAAAAAAAGAAAAAAGAAAAGCTGACCTCCGAAGGACTGACATCACCAGTTCACTATCTAATTCTCCCGGCAGTAAAGACGTGTAGACACAACACCCAAGGGAACAGGGTGAAACAGATGCCAGTGAAGACTGAGCTAAGCGATGAGCTAATGCACAGATAAGAGGGGCCGAGCAACACATAGTAAGGGCAGAAAAAATACACAAGACTGAGACGCTTGCTGTTTGACAGTCCATGATCGGGATACAAAAGGAAGAACACATACAGGGCAAGAGTCTGTCCTACCATTTTCCACAGAAGGAAGGAAATAAAGTATCAGAAGATGGGCAATGACACATGAAAGGCTAAATTGTCACAGTGCGTGCACATAATTATTAGTGCCGTGTAGTAAACCAGGAACAGGATTAGCTGAAGGCACTGAGGGAAGTGTAAGGAAACTCTGGATATACAAAGAAAAGGGGACAAGTAATGTTTAAATTTAGAACGTGCCCTCATGCTCTCGAAGTTGACTGACAGCCGGAGCATGCTTTCTCTTCCGTCTTTCCTCAACTCGCTACTTTTGTACATTAAATCCTAGTTCTCTGAAGCTTCTGAAGGTGACGAGAGCAATCACAAAGCTACGAGGAAGCCTTTTGGGCCAAGACTGGAGAAGGGCTCTGAGTCCCTCATCAAGACACAAGGAAAGGTCTGAGCTGGGAAACTGAGCCACCGGGCGGGCTCCGTCGGGCCTGCCACTCCCGGCCCCCCGCTGGTATCGTTTCACAACCGAATCTCACCAAAACACCCTGACTTGCCCAGTGAAGAAACTCAGCTTGGTGGGGCAGCTTGACCGCGTGTCGTGGGCCATTTGTGGGGCTGGAGGAGCAGAGAATAAAGACAGTGAATAAGCAGAAGGGACTGGGGCAGGAGCCACACGTCGGGCCACAATGGGACCTTCAATTATTGAGGTTTCTGCCTTTCTAGGCTGTTGAGGGTCCCTCACGACAAAACAAAAACGGAGGGTCCTCCAAAGGAGCCTCCGGCACCAGCTCTCTTCCCTTGGGAATCTTGGGTGACTCTTTTCCTCTGTCTTCTAGAAGTTTTCCCAGAGTAGGACCATTTTTCCCTCAAAATGCTGATTGGACCCACTGTACAATGTTGTCTTATTAAGAAAGTAACTTTATAAAGACGAGGCTCATTCAAATAGAAGTAAAAACCGAAGAAATACTCATCTCATGTTTGATGGAGCCTTTTCTATTTCCTCTCTCCTACTCTCTCACCTCCCAACTTAAAGAAAAAGTCTGTTTTATTCTATCAACACAGATTCTGTTTATCTATGCATTTCCATTATGGCTAACACATCCAAAAAAAAAAAAAGTATATTTCTTGCTGAAAAAAATCACATTTAACAAATCCCTTTGGGGACAGAAAAAAGTGCAAACCATTGAAAAGGATTAGTCTGTGGGAGGAAGAAGTCGGTCCCAAATCGCTCCTCTTCATTATCCTCCAGTTAAATGAGGTGGACGCCCCAGGCCACGTTTATAATGATGGAACATTCTCAGTCTCTTACGGCAGGCGGGAACCAGGATTGTTCTCAAATCAGAAATACAAAATGCAAAACCAAAAGTTTCAATAAGAAACCCTTTGTCTTCCCTTCCGAGTGTCTAAGCCAGCTGCCCGCCAGCTCACAGACTGGCAGGAGGGGAGAGAGTGCCACTCCGAAGGGAGCCTCAGCGCGTTGTTTGAGCAAGGTTGAAAAACCCTAAAAAAACAAACGTGATCAGTCTCATGGATCACTGTTGAATGGTACAACGCACACACACACACATTTCAATGTATTAAATAATTTATTGCAATAGAACTGCTAATTGAAGAGGTCAATCCATTTGAAGATGGGCTCTCCACGAGCCTATTCATTTACACGACTTCCTATTTCTTCTGCTCTGAGCACACCTGGCCCCAGGTTAATGAAGCCCCAAGGGCCTGTGAACAAACGGTGGTGGTGGAGTCTGGCTGGATGAAGAGTGTCCATCCGTATAAAGTGCAGCGTGAGGATGTGTTGGCCAAAAGTGATGCCCACCTATGTTACTACTCTAGGTCCTACCGAAGACACCGTTTTCGATATATCTGGGGAATGAAACACTAGCTTGGTATTTGCAAAGAATGCTCCTCCTGCTACAGCCTTCGGAAAGCCACTTCTGGTTCATCACTCTGTTTCATGCTGTCAGTGAGTACACATACGTCTCAGCAAATGAGGAGAGTTCTGCACGTGCTAGAAGGATCAGTCAGTAGAGGCCTATTTGGGGCTTTCACATCTAGCATGTCTAGTTTCTTCCTCCATCTGTGCTGACAGGTGAAAGTTTGCATTCAGTCCGGCCTTGGAGCGGGTTCCTGACCCTTTAGGCTTAGTAGACTAAGCAGCCCTGGTTCTCCGACACTGGCCATGTTGCAACACACACAAGGGAAGACGGCCTCTCTTTACTTTTCCCTGGTGGTCTCTGTGTGGGTGGAGGGTCCTCTGACAGTGCACACACTGGGCCATCAGGCCCCCAGCACTCAGCCCAGCGGGAGGGGCTGGCCTCAGCCAGTATCAGACCAGGCCTAAGGGAGCCACACTGGTCTTGCTGTGGCCTGCTTGGCCCTGCTGGGGGACAGCCTCGTACTCAGGAAGGCAGCTCCACATAAGCTTTCAAAGCTTTGGGTCTGCTTTGCACAGATTTTTTTCCTGAGGATTGGGAACCTTGGCTGGGGGAAGGGGGCTAGTCATAAGGAATGCCCCAGAACTGCCCAAGACCTCTGGCTCATGATGTGAGAGTAGGACGGGCCCTCTCGGGCGGCTCTCTAAGCTTCCACAAACACACAATAACTAGCCAGAGTACAAGCCAGCCCAGATACCAATACCCCTGTCACCATCACGGCCACCTCCACAGCCACCGCGCATTTGTGCAGAACTTTCTAAAGCGTGTTCTCTTGCTTGACTGCAGCGCAGCCCTGTGCAGCTGATCAGTGTGCGCACTGCTGCACGAAGGTGAGGGAAAGGGGAGGAGCAGGCCAGGAGGACACAGTGACTCCGCCGAGGCCAGCGGCCACTATCCCAGCACGAGCAAGTCTCCAAACCACCCGCCCTGATTTTCTCCTTGGAAGATGCATCTCTAACCCGGAACAAAACCGTTTCATTGTTTCTGCCCTTCCTTCCCTTCCCCTCTCCCATCTGCCTGCGAGGGTGTTAAAAAGTAAAAAGAAGCCCCAAGTGGTATCTGGTTCTGCTCCCACTCAGGCAAGTGCGAAAGCCCTGCAGGCCTCACTCATTTCTCTCCTCCCCACAGGAGACACTCGGTTTACTCTCCAGCCCAGATTCAGCGCTTCCCAACACCCCCATCTCTTTCCTCCAGCTCTTAAAGTTGGAGAAAGATCCAGCACCTTTGCCTCTGTCCTATGTATGCCTTTCCAGTGACCAAGCTCTATTTTTAATTTTTATTCATTTATTTTTAATAGACCACCAGGACCTTGGACCGAGCTCTTTTTAAATGCCTTTTCAGACGGCTGGCTTCTTTTAAAGTCTCTCCATTAACAGAAAAAAGATACAGCTCCCAAACAAAAAACAGCCACCAGCACCCAAGTACCGTCATGCTCCAGGAATTTAAATTGTACTTCATTTGGCAGAATCTGTGTTAAAACAATATAGCATTATCTGCTTCGCATGCACTCGACGCCCTCAGGGTAGAGTTGCGTTTTACGTGAGTTACTAAATCTGGTTGGAACTCAACAAGAAACAGCCTCACGATGTTTCAAAGCCTAGTGCTTTGCTAAAGGGCATCTTCGTTCAAAAATAAGCAATCCCATTACTCAGAGCCTTCTCTGCACACCATGGCTTTGAAGGAATTTGATAGTTTGCAAATTCAAAGTTGAAAATTAAAAACCCGCAAATAAGACTTGAATCCATTTATTCATGGTAAAATGAATATAGCTTTGAAAAGTCTGTCCTCATCAGGATCAGTTCAATGTCATCTGTGATCTGGGGTGAGGCCGCTTAACTAACCTCTTGCCACTGTTTTCTAATACTAGCTCTGTCTTAAAAGGACTCAGGAGATAACATAGAATAATATTAACTGACGTGCATTTCTTTTTCAAGAACGTTTCATTGTTTCCTTAATCAGTGTTATTTTTATTTTACCAGGTTTAGGATACCTTCTCCTCCCCTAAAACGGATTAGAATAAATCCTGGCTCCACAGGAGTGATCAAAGCTTCCCCATTCACTGAGGAATGTCCATTGCTCTAAGCTTGGGGAGGTTTCCTAACCAATGAACTAGAACACTGTCAGATGTCTGGTTGCCAAGTAATATATTAAAGTGCTTTCCTAATGAGATTTCTGCAAGGTAACCATAAAACCATAAAAAGCACACTCAACTTCAGTGAAGCAAAAACATTTTTTAAAAATAACCAAATGCCTCCAAGGAAAAGAACAGGTCAACACAGCAGCTAAAAAAGCTAGAAAGAATTTGACAAGTAGAAAAATAAAGTCCAAAGAATTTTCACATCTGAAAAAAAGGGTGGACACAAGGCAGAATAATGTAGTAGGTAGGTCATAAAAGAGCCACCTGAATATCTCAATGTCCAACTTTAAATATCTCCCCTTCCACTCATCCTTGTCTGTTTGTAACATGGATCTGTCACATACATAGCTA
>RJWJ010033742.1:0-17693 GCA_004363605.1 Indri indri | reverse complement strand
TCAAGCGATCCTTCTGCCTCAGCCTCCCGGGTAGCTGGGACTACAGGCATGCGCCACCAAGCCCGGCTAATTTTTTCTATATATTTTTAGCTGTCCAATTAATTTCTTTCTATTTTTTGGTAGAGACGGGGTCTCGCTCTTGCTCAGGCTGGTCTCGAACTCCTGAGCTCAGAACGATCCGCCCGCCTCGGCCTCCCAGAGTGCTAGGATTACAGGCGTGAGCCACCGCGCCCGGCAGCTCACTGCAGTCTTGAACTCCTGGGCTCAGGCGATCCTCTGCCTCAGCCTCCCAAAGTGCTGGGATCCCGCCGTGCCTGGCCCACAAACATGATTTCAGAATCTGCAGTTAAAGTCACGCTGGGTCTCTTCCTCTCACAGTCGTGCCTTTAGCAGAATGGCAGTGCGCACAGCTCCTGTGATGGCTCCACGTGCCGAGACAGGCTCACTCCCCCCAACCCCCACACAGCGGCCTGGCCCCTGCCCTGGGGCTGTCAGGGTTGTTAGGCAGGACCTGCATGGCCCCGTGGGACACAGCCTGGGTTGGGGTGAGGCCATCGACAGGCAGGGCTTCCGAGCCCCCGACTCAAGCCTGCTGACTCCACTTGGTTTTCCTCCTGAAGTTTTAGCACACCCAAGTGTGGGCGAGGCAAGCCTGCCCTCGTGCGCCGGCACACGCTGGAGGACCGGAGTGAGTTGATATCCTGCATTGAGAATGGGAACTACGCCAAGGCGGCCCGGATCGCGGCTGGTGAGTCCCTTGGGCTTCCATCTCCTGTTGCGTCCACACCCTTGGTTAGTGTTTCTGGAACGTAGTGCCGTGGGGCTGGGCTCCCACGGTGGGCTCCTGCCCAGGTAGCACCATGCCCTGAGCTGAGCCCCCACCGCGTCTAGAGTGAAGGTCACGCTCCTCCTTTGCCCCTGTCTGCGCCTCCCTCCTGGGGAGGGATGGTGGCGTGTCTGAGGGGCTGGGCTGTCAGGCCCACCGAGCCGTGGACTGGCCGGGCTGGGTCATGCAGGCGGATTCCTGGGGAGCAGTGCTTACTTTGTCCTGCGGCTGTTTGTGCCGTGGAACGCTCAGCTCTGCGCGGTTCTTGCACATCAGATACTGCGGAGGCTGGCTGGGCGTGTTTAGGGTCACTTGTCATTTGCAGCTGCAGGATGGTGGATCCCTGATTTCAGACCCCCGGGGAAGGGGGAGGGGACCCTCTGGGTTGGCACTGGCCGGGCTGTTCCTGCCAGGACTGGTCAGCCCTGGGGACTTTGGGGGTCCGATCAGTGTGGTTCTGACTGTGGAAGGCAGCTGTGCCATGAGGGGGGCCTCAGGGCAGAAACCCCAAGGTGGGGGGGGCAGCAGGGAGGCTGGTGGGGGGGCAAGGCCAGGCCAGAGGGGCCAAGCGGGGACAGGCTGAGTGACGAGTGTCCTGGAGGGAGCCTGTGGCTGCTGTGCGGGGTTGGGGGGACCTTCTGTCACCAGCAGCCAGTCGACTTGGGGGCCCCACAGATAGCTGTGGCTTCCAGGAGTGTCGTGGCCGGGTGCACAGAGGGAGGGGTGGGTCGAGAGCTGGAGCACAGGTGGGAACAGCTGGTGGTATCTCTTTGGGGGGAGCCAGGATTACGGTTTCAAATTTGGGGTGTCAGTTTCATACTCAGTAATGAGTTAGGAACATGCTGGCAAGCCGGGTCTGTGTAGTGAGGGGCTTCAGAAGCAGGGAGGTGTTGGGATCTGGAGCCAGAAGCCTTCCGGCTGGGGAGGGGGTGAGATTCTGCAGGTCACTGAGAGGCATGTGGGTTCCCTCAGGCTGCAGGGGGACTGAGAAGAGATGCACAGGTCCTGGACCCCCACGGGAGGGGCAGCACGGCAGCTCTCTGCCTCCCAGGCCCTCGGGTGGGTGGGCATGTGACTGTCCTCCTGTTGGAGGAAGGCCCCGGAGCCCCGTCCTATGGCTGCGTGGGGTCTTGGGAGCACCTGGCCTCCTGCTGACGGCCAGCTTCCTTCGCCAGAGGTGGGTCAGAATAGCATGTGGATTTCCACCGACGCGGCGGCCTCTGTCCTGGAGCCCCTGAAGGTGGTGTGGGCCAAGTGCAGCGGCTACCCCTCCTACCCAGCACTGGTGAGTGGCGCCTTGCCTGGGGCCCCAGGGTGGCCCTGTGCCTTGGGTCTGCAGATGCCGTGCCCTGGGGGGCTGCGCCTGCTTGTGCAGCTGGGAGGCTGGGAGGCTGGGAGGGGGCGGTGGGGGATGCTTGGCGAGTGCCTCTGGGTGTGAGTGTGCAGGTGTGACCTGAGCATGTTCTTCCTGGACAGATCATTGACCCCAAGATGCCACGAGTGCCTGGGCACCACAACGGCGTCACCATCCCAGCCCCGCCCCTGGACGTGCTGAAGATCGGAGAGCACATGCAGACCAAGTCCGACGAGAAGCTGTTCCTCGTTCTGTTTTTTGATAATAAGAGAAGCTGGTGAGTCGAGGCCGGGTCAGCTGTGCAGTCTACAGGTGCTGGGCGAGGGTGGTGCGTAGAGGCTGCAGCGGAGCCTCTCGGCGAGCGGCGTCTGTGAGGCCAGCGGCCGTGCTGCCTGCTGGTCCTTGTGGGTGCTCCTGGCCCCGCCCTGTTTCTCTTCCCCGCTGCTCACAGAGCCTGCGGTCCCCAGAGCTGCCGCCCCTAGAACTTGCCCCCTTTGCCTGGGGCACTTGGGGCCTGGGGGGCTGGTGCCTGGGGCACTTGGGGCCTGGGGGTGTGGTTCCTTGTGGAGCCGGCTGCTCTCGGTGTGCCCGGAGCAGGGCTGGTGGTGTGGGACCCGGCATCCTGCCGTCGCTCTTCCTCACCCCGACCCCTCTGGCCACTTGGCAGCTGCTCCTCATTGGGCCCTGAGGGGCTGTCACCGGCCTTGCCCACCCAAGGGCCTGTCGTAGGGTCTCCCCGACCACCGTCCCTGGCTCTGTGGTGGGTTCTGTGTGCATGTGCGTACGCGCCTGCGCTTGTGTGCGGGGATGACTCAGGACGCGCACTCGGGAGATGTTTTGGAGGAAGGGGAGGAGGAGGGATTGCTGGTGATCGTGCCTTACCTGCGCCCTGAGAGTACGGGGAGGGGTCGTCCACCTCCCCGCCTGTCCCTGCAGGAGGCCGCCCGTGACTGGCCCCAGTGCTGCTTCGCTGGGCTCCTCCCGTCAGGAGGGCTTTGAGTGCCTTTGATGGTCACGTGGAGCGTGTTGGAGTATGACTGCGATTCTTACTTTCCCGTTTTTTTTCCTTTTAAAAAGGCAATGGCTTCCCAAGTCCAAAATGGTTCCCCTGGGTATTGATGAGACGATAGATAAGTTAAAGATGATGGAGGGGAGGAACTCCAGCATCCGGAAGGCCGTGCGCGTCGCCTTCGACCGTGCCATGAATCACCTGAGCCGCGTCCACGGGGAGCCGGCCAGCGACCTCAGCGACATCGACTGACGCAGCTCCGGGAGGAGGCCCCGGGCCTTACGGGTCCTGTCCATAGTGTGGATAAACTGTACATGTCTGTATATTGTTCAAAACTTAACTTATTCTGATTTTTAGTCGTAGCTCTTTAATTCTTTTTCCCTGGGGGAGGGGGGCGGTTTCATTTCCCAGTTTTCTATGAGACATCTCGTCTGGCACTGTGGGGTGGGCGGCCGTCTCCGGCCGCAGTGTGGGCGCGTGCCACGGGGGTGCTGCTGTGTCACTTTCTTTGATTTGTAGCTTTTTTTAAAAAGACTTTTGAATGTTTAATAATTTTGTAAATCATACTCTTTACACAGAGTACCACTTATTTAATAAGACGGGATGTACATTTACAATGACAAATGTGTATTTTAAGAAAGAAAATGACATTATTTTGATGGTACTTTGTGGAAGGAGCTGAGAGTGAGTCTGTGCCGTGTGCATCGCTTGCGAGTCACCAAAAACACCCGCCGTGCCGGCCCCGCCCAGCCCCACGGTGCGCCCAGCGGGTTATTTATTGTAGAAAGTGTATCCATTTGCTTTATAATGAGAAATAAACTTGCAAAGGTGTATTGACATGCGTTTTTATACAGGCACCTGCAGAGAGCTGGGGTGGAGCGGGCGTGCTGCGCCGGGGCCCTGGCCTGTGCGTACTTTGATTTTGTAACTTGTAATCTTTTGTTTACAATGAGGGCCTTTCTGTAACTTGTTTTAATTTAGAACACTTTGGTAGCAATAGAAACTTTGGATACATTTTTGTATGGTACCTGTGATGTACATAGAATTAGTACTTTATTTTTATTTTTAAGAGGTAAAGCATTATGTTAGGGGGAAAAGTGGGCAGGTTTCCAAATTTGCATTTTTATATTAAAAATAAAGTCAAGATTTGGACGGTGTGGCCGTTTCATTCCTCCATCACCAAAATGCCCGGGGGACGGGGCGCCTGACCGGCAGACACGCCTTTCTCTTAGAAGCTGTCACGGGATGGCGTTATTTATTAACTCACCTGATCATATTTTTATTTTAAAGCTGTAGTTACACAAAAAATTTTAAATGCTTTTCTTTTAAGTCTACATTGTTGTAATATCTCCATAGAAACCTGCAAATAAAGTCTTCCTTTGGTAGTTTGGTCCTGTGTTTGGCAGACGCTTTCTATCCCCTGGTCCCCTTCCTGCTGCCCTCTCCCCACTGGGAAGGGCTGGTGAGGCCCCGGCGACAGCCAACCTGAGGCTGATGCTGGACCTGGCCCCCGGGGAAGGAAGGGAGCAGGGACCGGTGGTGCCCGGCCGCGGGCGCTGGGGTGAACCTCTCCGCTGCTACTGAGCACGGCTGTGGCAGGACGCGGTTCGCTGGGTGCGCTGTGGTGGGAGGACTCTGCCGTGACTGGGTCTGAGCAGAAGGAGATGTCGCAGCTCGGAGCTACTTGTCCTGGCATGCGCTACAGCTGATTTTTGACTTCCGGTGTGTCCTGTCCTGGGACAGGCTACAGGGGTCAGAGTGGTTGGGGGCTGCCTGGGGCTGCAGGTGAGAAGCTCAGCTGGGTCCCACTGGTTCTGGGAGGGTCGCTGGGGCAGCTGGCCTGGGGTTTGGAGGCTGTTGTCCTGGCTGTCACCGGGCCCTTGACCTCTGGCTCAAATTCGGCCCTGCCCCAGACCCCCACCACAGGTGGTGTTCCGGGGGCTTCCAGAGCCTTGCCGGCCTGGCGCCCACTGGTGCTTCCCCAGGAGACGCTCAGGATGGGGAGGGAGGTTTCCTCGCCTGCCTCCAGCTCGGCACACGGTCACTGGCTATGGGTCTGGCTGGTGCAGGTGTACCTGTGGGCGGACTCGGCAAAGGGCTTCCAGCCTCGGTTTGTGTCCTGCGGGCTCCAAATCCACCTGCTCTGCCGGCCTGTGCAGTAGTGGGCTTTGCCCACCTGCGCTGGAGGACGCGGCGAGGCCCATGCGGGAGGAAGCAGCTGCTGCTCCCAGTGTGCGGGGGCCACCCCCTTCCTGCCCCGTGGTCTTCGCGGTGTCGCCTCTGCAGTTCCAGCTTGGTGGGCAGTTCATCACCCCCGTGAGCGTCTGCTGCGCAGACACAGCCCCCCTCACGTCTGGGTCTCGGCCTCCTCTGGGCCGAGCTCCTGCGGGTTCCGGCTTCCTGGGTCCCGGGGCTCAGACCTGTTTCTGGAAGTTACCAAGGATTTCCCCGTTGGGGTTCTGTGCTGCCACCACTTACTAGTCAGCTGTGACGATTTCCCTGTCGAACTGTCGTGTGGTTTTCGTCTCCGGGCTGCGTCCTGATTGACAGCGTTCGGTCCCAGGAGGAGACCCTTCAACGTGAGTCTGGGATGGTCATGACCTTGGGAGGAGCGCAGTGCACGACGCCTGGGGGTGCTGGTGCTTGCGGCTCGAGGTGGCACCGCAAGTCTTCACCTGCCATGACCATGTGCCAGGGAAGCGGGTGTCTCGGGAGCCCACTGCGGCAGGAGGGACTTTCCCGAGGGACCTGGAGTGCTCACAGGAGGGAAACGGCGGCTCCGTTCACGATCTGAGAGCAGGGAGCCCGGCTGGGGGCCCCAAACATGCCGTGTCTTGTAGTTCCGGGGCTCGGATTGCCGGGAATCAAAATGGAGCTGCTCGCGTTTCCCACACTAAAGCGAAGGCATTAGCTGGGAAAGAACTGGACCCTGACCCTGGACACGGGCCCGGCTCGGACGCACAGAAGGCAGAAGTGGGACCTGAGTCTGTCTGGGCTCCCAGCGTGGAGCGTCACCGCTGGAGCCGAGGAGGCTGCTCTCGAAGCCTGCGCGACCTCCCCGGGGGCATCTTTGCAGGGCGCCCGTCCCCTGAGACCCGCCGCACGCACCTCTCCCTGCCACAGACCCGCAGCAAAGGCCGGGCTCCGCGTGCGCCAGGGGGTCAGGTGCGTAGTGTGTGCGAGGAAGCAGCCAGCATACACGCTGCAGAATACGCGATTTTGCTGATAAATGTTGCCGAGACCTGGGGCGTGTGTGGGCGTGGACTCCAAAGGTGCTGGACCAGGGAGGGGTCACGTGACACTGGACCAGACGGAGCTCTCGGTATGAGGTCACGAGAGTTTGGACGTTGGCTGCTCACGCAGTTGCCAGAGACTCGAAGAGCTGGGGTGGGTGGGTTGGCTGACATCAGGCTCGATGGTGTCTAGCATTTATTGGCACCAGAGCTGCCCTGGTGTGATGTGGGCAGGGGATCTGCCCACGCAGGGGGATGGGAGCGTCAGCTGGGAGGTGTCACCTGCCACCCACACGCCCACCCCCAGCTCACCCTAAGAGGGTTCTAAAGACCTCCCCTTGGCAAAGCATCGTGACCTGGAGGGAAACCCACGCCTTGGAAGCTCCGGGGTGGGTCCTCTCTTGTGCCAGGGGTGACCGCAGGGAAAGGCACCGTCTTGAGGCTCTTGGGCTCCTGGGTTTCAGTGGGGCTCGTGGGGCCCTGGGAGGGCAGAGTCCGGGCGCATCCTGCTGCCGATGTCAAGGCGGCACATCTGCCGTGAAGGGCCCACGGAGGCCTGTGCAGTGACTAGCCGGCCACGGTGCCCCGGGATGAAAGAGACGGGAACCTTCTTGTCGCACGACCTACACAGCAGCGACGTCCCACGTCAGGAGCGCGGAGTCACCCTGGCCGGCGCGCAGACACGGCACCCTGGACGGAATAACCCTGCGGCACTGCCGCAGACGCGCTGTGAACCGCGCTCCAAGCCCTCCCCAGAGGGACCTGCAGCCGTTGCTGGCGTGGCTGAGCGCTGGGGGAGAGGAGGTGCCGGCTTCTGAGCAGTTACTGGATGCCGGCTCTAAGCCATGCCTGGATCTGGGGACCTAGCTGCCCCCAGGGGCTGCCAGCCCATGGTGGGGCTGGGGCAGTCGAGGGTGGAGCCTCAGCCCAGGCTCCTTTCGCAGCAGGCAGAGTCCGTCCTAATTGTCAGGGGACGGGTCTCCACCAGCTCCCGCCCAGGGACTCGGAGGCAGCAAGTGGGGAAGATCGACAAGGAAGTCGGGGCGGAGGTGTGGATGGGGCTCGCGGAGGAGGGACGGCCACGACCGCCTGGCACAGGATGCACTTTGTAGGCAGGCGGGCAGAGTGGTGCACGGCTGGGTTCCCTGGCCTCCCGGCCACCCCCACGTCGCCAGGGGGGCCTGGAGCCCAGTGTCCGTGGTGGCCAGGTGGAGGCTGTGCCTGGGGCTGGTGGCAGGGACTCCCTGCCGGGCACCCACCCGCCCACGGCGGGGACCTGGTGGTGCCGGCAGACTGAGCTCTTCCTGTCCTGTTGTCGGTGCAGCGCACTGTGCCGGCTCCATCCTGTGTTCTGCAGGCCCCACCTGGAGGGCAGACCAGGGGTGGACAGAGGGTTGGTGCGAGAAGCGGGTCGGGGCGGTGGCAGCGGCGCGATCTCGTCTTCCTCAGGGCGTCCCTGGCCCTGCCCAGACCTGAGCCCAGTCCTCGGCCAGGCGGTCGGGGACACGTGCCTTTCCTGGCCACAGCCACGTGGCTGCGCTGTGATTGATCCCCGGGCTCCGCCCTGAGTGGACGCAGGAATCTGAGCAGCTCTGGGTTGGTCCAGGAGGCCCAGCACTTGCGCCTTGCTGGTTTGGGAAGAAAGAGGGCAGGTGGGGGACACAGACACATGGCCATGTGTGGCCCCTCTCCTGGCGGGTGGGTGGGCAGGCCGTGGAGCCCTTGTGCTGGTCAGCGAGCCCGTGGGGCCTCCGGGGCTGACTCTGGGGCCTGGTCCCGCCTCCCGCCTGCCTTCTCAGCATGGCTCTGCACCCGGGCTCTGTGTCCTGACCCCTCCCAGCGAGTCCCCGTGGCCCAGCCGCCCGTCTCGGCTCTGCACCTGGCCTGGACGGGACGGGTGGCCGGGCGGGGCCCGTGTCTGCTCTGCTGCGGCGGCGGGAGAGCAGCGTCTCACTGGGAGAGCGGCGGGAATGAGCAGGTGGTGGCAGCCCCGACGGGGGCTGTGCAGGCAACCGGGGTGTGGAAGCCTGCAGTGGCGGAGGGTCTGCTTGGCACACGCAGCGGCCCCGAGAGGGGGCTGTGGGGGCCGGCGTGGGCAGGAGCAGGACGCAGGCAGCGGGCGAGGCGGGAAGGCGCGGGCTTTAGGGTCTTCGGAAGCAGAGGCCCCAGACCCTGCGGATGGAGCGGCTGAGGGGGCCGAGGCACCTCCCTTCCCAGAGGGGCCTGCGGGAGATCCAGGGTCCGTTCAGGCTGGCCAGGGCGAGGCGGCGGCGCGCAGTGACAGATGCCCAGTTCCCGCGAGTTCGCGTCCCCAGACCCCACTTTCCTGCCGCCCCTCGACCTCTGCTGTGGGCTGGGCCCAGCATCCAGAGCTGAGGCATGGAGTGGAAGTCGCTCTGCCCAGCACCCCGGGCAGCCCAGGCCTCAGCGCCCGCTTCTCGCCCCTCGGGGGTCGCCAGGGCTGCAGTGGTGTCCCTAGTCCACACCTCCCCTCGGTGTCCAAGAGGCCCGGGTCGCCCTCCCTGGTGCTTCCCGCGGGCTGACCCCATCCCGCACCAGGAGGAAGCTGGCACTCAAGGGAGGCGCATGGAATCCGGGGACGTCCAGAGGTGTCTGCTGCGTGTCGGCTCCCGGAGGGTCCCGAGTCTGCAGCAGCCGCCCCTCGTGCTTCTCCTGCAGTCACAGGCGTGGCCCTGCCCTTCTTTGCACCACTGGGGACAGCAGCTCCCAGGGGCAGCTCTGTTTGGGTCACAGCCCAGGCCCAGAGCCCACACAGCGGGGTCACCCTTCGGGGGCTGGAATGACGGTGACGCCAGGAGGCTCAGGCGGGGGTTCCCCCCCGCCAGGCTGCCGCCCGTCTGCAAGGACGAGGACAGGGCTGCGGTGGGGCCGGAGGCCGGTGGGCGCTGGCGCAGTGCGGTGCTGCCTCGGCGACCCCTGGGCCCTGTGCCGTTGGCTGGAGGGCAGGCGCCGGCCACCTCGGTTTAGACCCCACAGCTTTAAAAATGTATCACTCCAATAAGGCAAGCCCGACGCACAACACAGTCATGCTCGATTACTGCTGAGTTACGAGGCCCGGCGTGGGCACGATTTTGTTGTCATTTCTCCCAGTTTACACACAAGACTTGTATTTAAAGATAAATGCTTTGATATCCTGGAGGGAAATTTTATTTGGTCTTAAAAAGTGATATACACCAAGATATTGAAAATTAAAAATTCATCAGCGTTCTGAGACTCTGTGGTTCATGGAGATTCCAACTGTGATTTATTGAGGTTGGGGCCGGGGCTGGCTCTGGATCCGTTCTGCAGATTTGGGGACAGAAACTGCAGAAAGACCGGAGGCTGCTGGTGCTCCGGCCCCTGGCCAACGCCGGGTTTACGGGGTTGGGGCCTGGGGCTGGTTGCGCCAGCCCTTCCCCTGGGCCCTGGGAAATCGTCCATATCCCACCCTTGTATCTCAGGTCCCAGCACAGCCGCAGGCCCCGTCCGCAGAGGCATGGACCTCACCTGCCCGGCTGAGCTGTGAGCTCCAATTTCCAGGGACGCAGAGCGGTGATTGCCAAACTGAGCGGGACGCAGCGCCCCAGGCTGCAGACGTGGGGTCTCCGTGGGCCACGGGCGGGGGTGGGGTGGTCTGCCACGGAAGCGGGAGTCAGGATGCTCCCAGCTTTAGGGCCAGAGCTACTGAACGTGGGGTCCTGGGGAGGTTTGGGGGTGTGGTCAGGACTGGGCTCAACCCCAGGTTTGAGATGCTTTAACATGCAGTGGGGCAGACGCCAGCTGGAGGGGCGGGAACTGGAGGAGCCAGGCCAGGAGTTCTCGGGGAGAAGGCAGGTCCCTGGGAGCAGCGAGAGCAGGGCCTAGGTCTGGGCTCCGGCTCAGGGAGGGGTGCGAGGGGAGCCAGGACAGTGGCCAGAGAGTGAGGCTTCCTGGGCACCGAGGGAGAAGCTTCTGGAAGGAACAGGGATGGCGGGGGCACCCCTGGGCCCTGGGGCGACCGTGGTGCAGGTGGGTGGGGAGCAGGGCCGTGGTGGGGACCGAGGGCCTCTTCTGGAGGGAAATGTGAAGCGGGGAGGTGGGCGTCCCCCCGGGCCCCGGAGGGGCAGCGCAGGATGGAGTGGGGGGCGTGGGGGTCGCAGACACAGGTGCCTCCCACTCTCGACCCCGGCGCGGGCCGCAGAGGCTCCCGTCCCGCGCATCCCCTGGACTGGGGGCCCTGGGATGAGCCCTGCAGCGCAGAGCTGTGCGTGCTTTGGTGACGACGTTTTCCTAACGGCCCCTCCTGCACCGTCCGTCACATTCTGCCTGGTCACTTTCCAGACAGTGACGAGGCTTCGCGGGACCGCGGCGTTGGCGGCGGTGCCCACAGCTGAGAAGGGGTCCCAGGCCTCCGCCTGGCCCGTGGGCCCCCATCCCGCGGCGGTGCTTAGGAACCTCGGGCCGCGCACCGGGCTGGCTGCCCAGCAGGGCTGGGAGGAATGCACCCCTTTAAGAAAAGGCAAAGACATAAAGTGTAACCATAATGTTTGTACCCTCATAATACCCTGAAATAAAAAAAAAAAAGATCGGAAAAAAAAAAAGAAAAAAAAAAGAAAGAAAAGGAAGCGGTTGGGAAAGGTCATTTTTCCTTTGGTGGCTGAAGAGCCACTCTCCTCCCAGGAGCAGCTGCATCGAACCCACGTGCACGGCGGACGCGACAGCCTGGTCCAGAGAAGCCCAAGGACAGGCCACGTGTGTGACAACCCACTGGGCAGTGTCCTGGTGGGCCCCTCTGGCGCACGCAGTGCCGACGGCCCCTCAGACCACTCCGGGTCATGCAGGGGGCGCCAAGAGCTGCCGCAGCCGGACCCTGCCAGCCGGGGGGCTCCTCGCCCAGATCCTGTGTGCCGGGAGGGACACATTGGCAGGCAGGTGCCGGGGACACTGGGCGGGAAGCGGCGGTGAGGCCTTTCCCCAGCTCCGGCTCTGCGGGGCTTGGGTGCAGCAGCCCAGACCCAGAGAGAGCCCTGGGGTGCCCCCCTCTCCCAGCAGGAAGCCAGGCCCACCCCGATCACCTCCGGCAGCTTCGGGAGATCGGACCGCGAAGGACCCGGTGCACTTGGACGTTCTCCTGACAGATTCTGCGCGTTCATTGGAAGGAGAACGCGTGATCTTTTCTGATGGGGGAAGGCAGATTCAGCCGGAGCCAATCAGTGAGGGGCTGGAGCCGTCTCCGAGACCATGGAAGGAAAATAAAAGTTTGAAGGCGTTTGAAATACACGGTAATTCTCTCGGAACAGCGACACCAGGATGCATTAGTATCCTGAGCTCAAGTTACCCCGGGCTAAGTGAGGCAGTCAGAGCCGTTACCTGGCACAACACGATTTTCGGTTCATTGTCATTATCTTTCAATTAAATAGCATTATTGATGGCGTTTGCTGTCACATCTATACCGACTGTCCCCAGAAAGTTGCTTTGAGAGTAGGAGCTGGAGCTGGTGGGGGCTGCCCAGGGCCGAGGAGTCCCCCGGCCCACTGCCCCTGTGTGCCCCGCTCTGCTCAGGGCCTGGTCCCTCCCTCCTTCCCACGAGGGGCCTGGAGATGAGCTTGGCCCAGTTTGGCAGCTCTCTGGACACTGAGGGTGTGGAGCGGCTGGTGACCTGCCCCCAGGCACCTGCCCGCGACCTGCACCTGCTGTCCTTGAGATTCAGCTGGAAGGGACCCGGGTCACAGTATCGGAACTGCCGGGCCCTCTGCAGGAGCCTGTTGTGGCAGGGTCCATTCTCGGGCGATGCTGTCGCCAGGACACAGCAGCACGGGATAATGTGGGTTTATTATCTCTCGGTCTCTGTGGGCCGGAGCTCTGGGCACAGCCTCGCTGGGCTCTCTGCTGGGGTCTCCCAGGCTGTGAGGAGGGCGGCGGCCTCAGCGGGCGGAACCGGCTTCCACACTCCTGTGGGGTGTGCACCGTTCAGGTCCTGTCCGTGGTGGGACCGAGGGCTCCACCTTCTTGCTGGCTGTTGGCCAGAGGCTGCCCTCTCGTCCCAGAGGCCACCCGGAGACCCCAGGCACGTGGTGTCCCCAGCATGGCTGCTTTATTCCTGCAGCAAAGCAGAGGCCCCAGCAGGGTGGGTCAGCACCTTCTGTGGTGTGAGCAACAGCCACGCACACCCCTCCTTTCCATCGTGTTAGGTCCCAGGAGCACCTGTGGGGGCTACGCAAGGTACAAACACGGGGCGGGGGGGCACCCTTCAGGTGGGGTCACGGCCGCGGCGCAGACTCCGCGCACCCGGGGTGGGAAAGGCCTCGGTAGCCCAGGCTGGGCTTGCCAACCTGGCCTGGATGTCGCCCCTCTGCCTGCCCTGCCGCTTTCTGAGCCCTGTCCTTGCCGAGCCGACCTCCTGGCAGAAGCCCACATGTGCGCCCAGCAACAGGGTCCAGACACGTGAGGCAAAAACTGATAGAACCTCAAGGAGAAACGGACAAATCCACTGTTACAGCTGGAGACTCCGGCACGATTCCGTCAGTAATCGATGGATCCAGCGGCAGAACACCGCGGAGACATTGCGGAGACATTCGAGTCAGCTGGGCCCAACTGGCATCTGCGGCCAAGCGTGCGGCAGTGGCGGGACCCGCGCTTCTCTCAAACCCGCAGGACACTCGCCGAGACCGACCACATCCGGAGCCATCGAACACACCACAGGCTCGAGAGCCGGGGAATCGTACAGAGTGTTCTCAGACCATGGTGGGATGAAACTAGAGCTCAATGGATAAAAAACCTGAAAATATTTGGAGAGTAAATAACACCGGTCAAAGAAGTCTCAAGAGACATTAAAAAATGCTTGAAGTAAATGAAAATGAAAATGCAACTTATCACAGTTGGTGGGATGTGTAAAAATAGTGCCTGGGGGGAATTTGTAGCACTCAATGCATATATTAGGGGGGAAAGATCTAGAACCAATCATCTAAGCTGTCCCCTTAGGATATTAGCAAAAGAGGAGCAAATTAGGTCCAAAGTAAGTCGATGAAAAGACAATGAAGTTAGAGCAGAAATCAATGAAACTGAAGAAGTTCTCTGAAAAGGTCAATAAAAGGGATGAACTTCCAGCCAGGCTTACTAAGAAAAGGAGAGAAAACACGGGTTACTAACACCAGAAGGGACATCGGCCATCACTGCAGGTCCTGGGGACATCAGAAGGGTGATACAGGAATATCATGACCACTGTGTGACCACAGATCTGATAACTGAGATGAAATGAACCAGTTCCTTAAAAGGCACAATCTGCCAAAACTCACACAAGAAGAAATGAACAATCTGAATAGGCCTTTATCTTTTAAAGAAATGGAATAATCAATAACCTTCAAAAACAGAAAGCACTGGGCCCAGATGGGTTCACTGGTGAATTTCATCAAATGTTTAAGGAAGAAATGATTCCAGTTCTCTACAGTCTCTTCCAGAAAACAGAGGCCAAGGGAACGTGTTGCAGCTCATTTTATGAGGCCGGCATCACCCCGATCCCAAACCAGACGATGGCATCTCAAAAAAAGAAAACTACAGACCAGCATCTCGTGAACACAGATGCAAAAATACTCAACCAGCAAATCAAATCCCGAGCGGGGTCTACCCGAATGTGCAAGGTGGCTCGGCACTCAAAGCCAGTCACCGGGATGTGCCACATCCGTGGCCAACGGGGAAGGACACACCACCATTCTGCAGTGACGAAGGGAAAGCGCCGCACAAAATCCAACACCCATTTATGGTCAAAACTCTGTGAACTTGGAAAGAGGGGAATCTGCAAAACCCTTCGGAGAACATCGTCCTCGCTGGCAAAAACCTAGATGCTTCCCCGCCCATTTTTGAAGACGCAGTTCAGGGGTAGCTTCTGCATTATTAATCCATTCACCTACTGAAGGACATCTTGGTTGTTTCCAAGTCTTGGCAATTATGAATAAATCATTCGTGTACAGGTTTTGTGTGGACACAAGTTTTCAACCCCTACACCCTGGGTAGAGCACGGTGGCATCATCTTGGCTCGCTGCAACCTCTGACTCCTGGGCTCTCAGCGATGCTCCCTCCTCGGCCTCCCAGGGTGCTGGGATTACAGGCGTGAGCCACTGCGCCTGGCCATATTTTATTGATTTCTGCTTTAATTTTATTATTTCTTTTTCATCTGTCTACTTTGGATTTAATTAGATCTTCCTTTTATGTTTCCTAATGTGGAGGCTTAGATAATTAATTTTAGATCTTTCTTCTTGTCTAATATATGCATTCAATGCTATATGTTTTTCTCTAATGACTGCTTTTGCTGTATCCCACAAATTTTGATAAATTGTGTTCTCATTTTCATTTAGTTTAAAATATTTTATAATTTCTTTTGATATTCTTTGATCCATGTGTTATTTAGAAATGTGTTATTTCGTCTCTAAGTATTTGGAGACTTCCAGCTTCCTTTGTTATTGATTTGTAGTTTAATTGCTTTGTAATCCGACAGCAGCCACTACATGATTTCTATTCTTTCGGATTTGTTAAGATGTGTTTTATGGCCCATAATTCGCACCGTCTTGGTAAATGTTTCATGTGTGCTTGAGGAGAATTCCCGTGGTGTTGGGGTAAGTAGCGTATAGATACGAACTGCATCTGGCTGATGGATGGCGTCGTTGAGTTTGCCTCCGTCCTTATGACTGTGCGTACCGGGTCGTCCATTCCTGACAGAGGGTGCTGAAGTCTCCAACACAGTGATAGATCTTGATAGTGATCATCTGTTTCTTTGATAGTGACTACTCTATTTCTCCTTGCAGTTTAATAAGTTGTTGCCTCACGTATTTTGACTCTCTGTTGTTAGGTACATACACAATAAGGATTGTTACGTCTTCTTGGAGACTTGACGGCTTTCTCATTGTGTAACGCTTCATTTGTCCTGGATAACTTTCCTTGCTCTGTCTGAGATTAGTATATATACTCTGCTTTCTTTTGATTAGTATTAGCGTGGTATATGTATCTTTTTCCATCCTTTACATTTACTCTCTATATATCTTTACGTTTAAAGTGGGTTTCTTATTGACAGCACATAGTTGGGTCTTGTTTGTTGATCCACTTCGACCTTCTCAGTCTTTTAATCGGTGTGTTTATACTATTGACATTCAACCACATTTGTTATTGTTCGTGGTTCGTTGCCCTTGCAGTTTGTTCCTAGTTTTGCTTCCATTCTTTTTATGCCTTTTGTAGTTCTGCCTGAGCATTTTATATGATTCCATTTTCTCTGTTTTCTTAGCATATCAGTTATACTTCTTACAGTTGTTGCCCAAGAGTTTCCAATGCACATTTACGACTAATCCAAGTTCACTTCCAAATAACACTATACCACTTCACAGGAAATACACATGTAATGAATAACAACAAAATAATTCTAAGTCCTCCCTGTGTTTCACTTATATATAAGCATACATGTGTGTGCACACACACACAAGTTATATACATAAGCACACATAACCAAACACATTATTGCTATTATCATTTTAAACAGTTATCTGTTAGATCAATTAAGTATAAGAAAAAGAAAAGTTTTTATTTTACTTTCACTTATTCCTTTCCTGATGCTCTTCCTTTCCCTATGTAGATCTGAGTTTCTGACCTATATAATTTTCTTTCTCTCTAAAGAACTTTTAACATTTCTTACAAGGCAGATCTACAGACAACAAATTCCCTCAAGTTTTGTTTGTCTGAGAAAGTATTTCTCCTTCACTATTGAAGGATACCTTTGAAGGGTACAGAATTCTAGTCTGGTGTTTTGTTTCTCTCTCAACCCTTTAAAGAAGTCACTCCAACTCTCTTCTTGCTCGCATGGTCTCCGAGGAGAAGTCAGATGTGATTCTTGTCTTTGCTCCTCCATGGGTAAGGTGTTTGTTCCCCTCTGACATATTTCAGAATTTTTTTTATCTTTGATTTTCTGAAGTTTGAATATGATAAACCTAGGTGTAGCGTTTTTTCTTTTTGTTTTGTTTTTTGTTTGTTTGTTTTTTGCATTTATCCCCTTGGTGTCCTCTGAGCTTCCTGAATCTGTGGTTTGGTGTCTCACATTAATCTGTGAAATATTCTTGGTCATTGCTTCACATATTTCTCCTGTTCCTTTTTCTCTTTCTTCTTTTAGTATTTCCATAGGTGTATTTACACTTTTTGTAGTTGTCCCACAGTTCTTGGATCCTGCTCTGTTTTTTTTCCAGTCTCTTTCTCTTTGCTTTTCAGTTTTGGGGGTTTCTGTTGACATATCCTCAAGCTCAGAGATTCCTCCCTCGCCATGTCGGGTCTACCAACAAGTCTGTCAAAGGCGTGTTTCATTTCCGTTACAGTGTAAATAGACAGATAATCAGGGTACGGAAGACTTGACCTAATTAACATTCATGTAACATGCCACCAACAGCAGAATGCACACATTCTTTCCAAGTGTACGTACATGGAATATTTACCATGACAGACCACATTCTGGGCCCCAAAACAAGTCCTGATAAGTTTCTACAGGTCCAAATCAAACATATTCTCTGAATATAAGAGAATAAAAGAAAACCTCCCAGAACAAACAGAACACAATAACCGAAAGATATCTGGAAAATGCCCAAATATTTGGAAAATAAATAACTCACTTCTAAATAATTCTTGAACCAAAGAAGTTGAAAACGAAGTCAGAGAATGTTTTTAATGGAATGGAAATGAAAACAAAATATATCAAGACTTCGCAACGCAGCCAAAGCATGGGACGGCGCCAGCGTTAACTGCCTGCACCGCGGGAGAGGGAGGCCCGGCTCAGCCTTCGCCTGGAGGGAGGAGAGCGGCGCCCGCTGAGCTGAAGAGAGAGCCTGAGACACAGACAGTGACGGTCAGAGCAGAAGTAAAAGAAACAAGAATAATTGATACAATCAGCGAAACGAAAATCTGGGTCTTTGCGATTAGTGATATTGATAAACTTCTACCCAGACTGATAAGGAGAAAAAGAGAAAAGACAAAAATTAGCAATATGAGGAACAAGAGAGGCGACTTCACTACGGGTAGAAAAGGATAATAAGGGGACGTCGCTAACAGCTTTACGCTAAAAATTGAACACTTAGTTAAAATGGGTTAAGTTTCTTTAAAGACACAAATACCAGATCTTACTCATGAAATAGATAACCCAACAAGCCCAGGTCTATTACAGGAACTGAATTTATGGTTAAAAATTTTCATACAAAGAAAACTCCAGGTCCACACGACTTCACTGGTGACTTCTACCAAACACTGAAGGAAGCAGCGATACCTGCTCTC
>RJWJ010033741.1:0-17693 GCA_004363605.1 Indri indri | reverse complement strand
AACGTGGGAGTTCATTGCCCCATTACGTGTGCTTTTATACATATTTATTTGATGTCATAGCTCACTGGTGACTTTGTAAAGGGTCATTCAATGGGCTGATGAGGACAAATGCTGGTGGAAGGGGGTCATGTAGAGAATGGAGGGTCAGGGAGTGAAAGAGAAAGGTCGACGACATTTCTGCTCTAGAGAACAGAGGAATGGGGAAACAGCTAGAAAGGGGCGTGGAGTCAAAGAACTTATTTAAATAGGTCCCATTAGGCTGATGAATACGTGGACCGGAATGATCCAGCAAGGAGGGAATTGATGGCATGGGAGCAACACCTTGAGCAGGGAGAGGTGGGTAGATGGAGAGCACTAGGGCAGGGCTGGCCTTGCATGGGGACAGGGTTCCTTCTTGCTCTGCCCCAGGTGAGCAGACAAAGCATGTGGGTCTAGACACGGGTTTCCAGGTTGGTGGTGGGAAGGTGAGGAAGTTCTCATCTAACTGTATCATCTCGGTGAAGTATGAAATGAGGTCACGAGCTGAAAAAGCAAGGAAAAAAGGTTTTTGGAGGCTTGAGGAGGGAGGAGAAGGTACCAAATAATCTCCTTGAAGACAGAGGACTGAATTTACCAGGGAAACATAGTGTCCATTGGGAACTGTCAGGAATTCAAAGTAGAAAACAAGCAGTAGGATTGTTTGACTCCATCCAGTTTTGGCCGCTGGCGTGCAGGCATGCAGCAGGCAGACGGTCAGGGTCGGTCAGGGGAGGAGTTTTGCCAGGTGAATCCAGTGGTGGGAGAGAAGAGACAGAACCTTGTGGGAAGAGGCTAGACTAATGGACCACGGGCTCTAGGCTGGGGAAGAAGAGAATTGTGTGAGCAGCTCTGTGTATGGGGTGGTGTGTGCATATGTACATGCATGTACTTGTGTACATGCGTGTACTGGGGAGTAGAGGGCCTTGTGAATTTGCAATGTAGCTGGGAGGGGGCGTTAAGTGAGTGAGTCAGGAGATGAGGAGGTGAGGAAGGAGCCGGATGTTTGAAACAGAGAATGGAGGTGGTGTGGTTTATTGGTGAAGACAAAGTCTAGGCTGTGCCTGTGGGGACAGATGGCTGAGGTGGGTGGAGAAAGCAACCCCTGGGGTGAGAGGCCAAGAAACTAAGAGGCTGGGGTTCTGTGCGTTTCTTCCCCCACCAGGTGTCAAGCACAGGGCTCTACATCCAATTGGTCCATAATTGTTGACGAAATGTTGGGCATGAGGCCAGGCACATGGGAACAGGGAGCAGGAATGGGATTTAGAAATGGCGGTGGGGGAGAAGTAAGAGAGGTTAAGAGCTGTCTCTAATGGTCTCTCACCCTCTTGGGTCTGCCTAGAATGCTGCCATTTGTGGGAGGTTACCATTCTCTAATGGAGCAATCTGAGAAAGGCATAGTCGACTCAATTCCATTTACCATTTATTGAGCACTTACTGGGTTTAGAATGACAGGCTGGGTGCCGATAGCTTCCCTGGGGAAGCTGATAGTCTAGTTGGACAGAGGGTGTAACATATGCATAAAAATGTCAGGCAGCTTCTGCTAAGTACCAAACACTCCCGTGAAGTGAATTCTGTGAGAGGTTTCTTGGAAATTGCAGAGTCTCAGGAAGGCCTGCTTTAATTTGATGTGTAACTCAAACTAAGAAGGCCTCAAATCAGAAACTTGCACACTGAGAGAGTTGCATTGTTTATTTGGTAATTATCCTCTGTGCTCTCTTTCCACCCCCTTCCTGAAATGTTCCCCAAACCATGCTGTATTAGGGTTTTCCAGAGAAATTGAACTGACAAGACGCACACATGCACACATGGGTGGGGGCTGATTTCTTTATTTTAAGGACTTGCTCCTGTGATGTGGCAAGTTCAAAAACCGTAGTAGGCCGGGAGGGTAGAAATTTCAGTAAGAGTTGATGTTGTCATCTTGAGCCCAAATTCTGCAGCCAGCAGACTGGAAGCTCAGCCAGGTTTCTATGCTGAAAACTTGAGAATTTCTTCTACCTTGAGGAATCTCAGTCTTTGCTCTCAAGGCCTTCAGGTGACTGATGGGACCCATCCACATCAGGGAGAATAATCTGCTTGACTCAAAGTCTACTGATTTAAATCTTAGTCTCATCTAAAAAACACCTTCACAGGAACATCTGTACTGGTGTTTGACCAAACAACTGGTCACCATGGCCTAGCCAAGTTGACACGTATAATTAACCTATAAGATAAAATCAACATTAAAGGAGTCTAAACTCATCGGTTTCCTCTGTGGAATTTTCACTCTGTGTAGAACATAATTTTTGTGGGCATTTCTTACCTGAACTCCTAGACTTTAGGCTTCTTGCTCATAGACTCTTTTTTTGTTTTTGTTTTTTTGTTAGAAACACGCATATTAAAAACAGGAGGTCATACTGCCTTTATAGCCACTCCCCAGGCCCCCAGGTGCCAGTGAGTGAGAACGGGGTGAGGATGGAAATAACAGCACAGGCTCGGGAAGCAGATATTCCTGAAGTCAAAGTCATTTTAAGCTGTTAGTTGAGTGTTCCAGCCCTGTTTCCTCAACTACAAAATGAGAACAATCATGCTTTTTTTTTTTTTTAAGATTATAGATTTGTTGGGAGGGGAGGGTCTATTTTTAATTCATTTTTTATCCTGCCCCCAAACTTAGCCGAATTTACTGTGTTACATGCTTCATGTGCATGAACCCAACCTTCAGAACAACCCCACTGGGCTGCTACGTTACTGTTATTATCTTTCTATGGGGAGCGAACGGGCTCAGAGAGCCTCTTAGTCCATTTGGGCTGCTATAAGAAAATACCATAGACTGGGTGGAATATAAACAACAGAAATTTATTTCTCATGGTTGTGGAGGCTAGAAGCCCAAAATCCTATGGGAGCTCTATGGGGTCTCTTTTGTACCAGCACTGATCCCATCACAAGGGCTCCACTCTCATGACCTGGTTCTGGCCCACAAGGAGAAAATCATTTATTATTTTCTACCACTTTATACAGAAAGGGAAAACAACAGCCTCACATCAAGCTGGTTCTTTAAAATAACCTACTACGTTTCCCAGGGTTTCATGCTTCCAGGCTCCTAATTACTGAATATGCTCAAAACAGAAGAGTCTTTTTATGTGTACCAGGGGAAGGAATAAAAAATACTTGACATCCCTGGAACACGGGAAGTCCAGATTTCAGAATGCCTTTTCCACCATTGCATGCCTCCCATCTGTTCTTCCGAATCACCCACTGCACCCCACCGGGATGGAGCCCAGAGCTCTATTCTTTCCGCAGCAACTGCCCCTCCCCACCAGAGCTGAGGGCTGCACTAATTGCATTCCGGACCCTCAAGAGGAGCCTCATCGCTCATCTGTGAGAAGCAAAGTGGATTTGGCTAGTCTGGGCAGTTCCTAAGAAGCTTGGTGCTTGGGACCTCCCCAGTGACTTGGATGAAATAATGCAATTGCCTGGGCTTTGTGGAATTCTGAAGTCACCAGCTATTAAAACTGCTGCAAAGTACTCTTTAGGTACTAAATGCATAATACCTTTGGGGTTGGTGTTTTCTCAGCCCATCAGCTTGTGCACATTGTATTGCACACGCCCACTTTAAGAGGCACCCAATGCTTCCATCTTCAGGGCTGTTAGTGGAGAGAAGCCAGCTAAACTAAGGAAATAGCGGCACCAAATTAATGTGAGAGTCATGTAAATGCTCAGCACTGCTAAGGGGAGCCCATACTTTCTGTTAGTAAGTATAAATTGAAATTCCCTAATACGGATGAGATTGATTTATAATGTCAAAAGGATTTATCGTTTGTATCCCTAGCATTTGCTAATGGTAGGAGGATGCATAATTACTTACCATTTGGAAAAGTAGGTTCCCTATCATTTAGATATTGTCAAATGGGACAATAGCTAAAGCAAGGGGTCACCGCAGTGACTAACATGAGATACGTGTGAAGCACCTAGCATGGGTCTGGCACCAGAACCTGGCTGCTGGAGCATTTGAATATGGGGAACATGTGCTTCTCATAGCGCAAGGAGCTCCTCAGAGGAATTCATCCCTCAAGTTACAAGAGCCTGGGAATCCATTCTGAATATTTCAAACACTGAAGGTTTACACAAGTGGCGGAAGAGCTGAGACCCCAAGCAAGGAACTGAGGTAAAACAAAGCCTAGCACAGCAAGACGCCATTACCAAGCCTAGGCTGCAGGGACACAGGAAGAGAACAGCTTTCCCCAAGCCCAGGGGGTCACACAGCAGAAGGTGAGGCCACAGAGGACACATGGCCGCTATCAGAAATGCCACCTGCAGAGAGGATGGGGAGAAATGCCCTGGCTTTTCTTCCACTTTCCACCAGTGCCAGATCCAGCCGGAAGCTGGGCCAGCAAGGGAGCCTGAGCTTTAGAGATGACCCTCCCCCACCCCACAGGGCGGAGCCCGGGAGAGAGAGGTGAAAAAGGGAGCTAAGGGCAAATAAACTCAGGCCCCAGCCAGCGCAGTGGGCTTCGGAGCCTTGGTGGTCGAGGTACCAAATGAAATGGTCTGCCTTGGGAGGTCTTCATCTCGGGTGATGCTTTGTTTCCAACATATCTCCTCCCCTCCTGACCCTGTCCCCAAACTTCCCCATGACTCCCTGTTTCCAGGGGTTCCCGAGTTTTCTGCTCAAGGTGGATCATTATCCTCTCTACAGGTGGGAAAGGGGGAAAGGCTTCAGGGACAACCGCAGGGCAGCCCGCACTGAGGATGCTTCATCGGCAGTTTCTGGGCGGGGCCAAACCGGGAGGGGAGTCAGGTGACTCTGGCCGCGCGTGCGCACGAGCATGCGCCCTGCCTGAGGTAGGTGGAGACCTCTGATGGGCAGGGCCGCGGTGCTGTGGCCCTGAACTTTGCCAGTGGGTGTGTTGCTAGGGAAGGCCCCTGTCCAGGAGTCACCTGCATCGGTACTTAAGGCTCTGCCTTCAAACTCATTCTTAACCCAGGGAAGGTAGAGACTAGAACATTCTTTAGGATTTTTTGCTAGCTCATTTGCTATTTTTCTCGAGAGTTCTCCTTCCTTGACCAGCCCTGTTAAACTCTTTGTTTGCAAACTCCCTCTTACATTGTTATTGAAACTAACTCTGAGCCTAATTTCCTAAATAAGGGAAAGCTTCATGCATAAAGGGAAACAATAACAACGAAAGTAGTTTATTATCCCAACTGTGACGCATCCTGTTGATGGAATATAATTCAATCATTAAAATATTTATGCTGACATGGAAAAATGTGTTACGGTATAAATGGGAAAAAAGCAGTATGCAAATGTATGTCAAAGGAAGCAACAAACGAGCAAACAGCATAGAAAACTGTGTGGAAGGGAATGAACTAAAATGTTCTCTTTTGGGGGATGGTACTACCATGGATTTTCTTGCAGAGAAACTAAGTTCACCCCAGAAATTCCTTGAGTTCAGGAATTGGCCTTACTTATCTTTGTATCCTTCCTCCTTCCTCATCCCCAGAGCTCCGTAGGCACTCAGTGTGCAAGAGGCACATGGAGGGGGCCTTGGTGTGTTTCTAAGACCTTCAACCAGCCAGGCTGAGGCAGGACCAGATCATCTCTTGAATCTCTATCCGGTGTTCTTACCTGGCCGCCTGCCACCTGGGGCTAGGGCCACAGAGGCGGGAGTGAAGAAGGAATCATCTGCCCACACTAAAGCCGCAGAATCCAGGGAGCAAGCCTCAAGGTCCTGTCAAGAAGGGCTCGTGACACCACCATGGGGATTTGGAAGAAACCAGAAGGCAGTGCTGAGCAATCTCAGATTGAAACTAAGCTGGCAAGTTTAGAATCCCTTCTGTACCATGCACTTTGTTGAGACTCTAATTCCGTGGTCCTTTTCCAGAATGCTACATTCTTCATCACTAATTTTCCCTAAGTAACTTGACTAATTGTTATGCTCAGGATGGGAAAGGCCTTGGATGAGCAGCAGAAGATTGTAGGGAACTGAGAAAGGGTAGGCTGAAGGGTAGGGAAGGGTCTGGTAAGGGGAATGGAGTGTGAAGATGACTTTGGCTTCCTTCTTAATTTCTGTGGCCTCCACAGAATGCTCTGCCTAAACCCTATTATAGAAATCATGCCATGGAACATGGGCCAGCTCCTTCTCAAGTGCTGTTGGCTAGCTCTCTTAGGGTCCAGACCTGTGATCTCTGATTCTCATTTTCAGGCAATATTCAGCAAGGAAAAACTCACCTCCTATTGGAATTCTTAATTTGGCAATTTCTCACCAATTTACTTAATATACTACAAAAAAAAAAAACAAAACACTTGACAAAGAGGTGTGTGTGGGGGAGGGCGGGGGTTCTGTGATCTACACACAGCACAGTTCTCCTCCATGCCCCCTTCCCACTCTGATTGGACTGGAGGGTCCATCAATGCTCCTTCCAGCCTCAGCACCTCTCCAGAGAACTGACCGCTTGGGAAGCTAAGTTGTTCTTTTCGAAGGGAGAATTAAATATGAAAGATTGAAAATCAAAACAGACTAAAATAAAAGGATGCAAACCCATTGTGAATTAGTTAAACCTGTTGAATATTTTACGTCGAGTTTACCACTTTCTCCATGAATTTTAAGTCCCCATGGTTGGAGAAGGTAGATGTGTATGAGTTCCCTAGGGGTGCCATCACAATAACTATGACATTGGTGGCTTAAATTAAAGCAACAGAAATTCATTCTCTCACAGTTCTGGAGGGCAGAAGTCCAAAATCAAGGGGTCAGCAGGGCCATGCTCCCTCTTGAGGCTCTGGGCGGAATCTTTCATTGCCTTTCCCAGCTCTGGTGGCGCTAGGTATTCCTTGACTTGTGGCTGCATCACTGTAATCATTTCATGTGGCCTCCTCCTCTGTGTGGGTCTGTTGACACTCCTTCAGCCTCTCTCTTACAAGGATATAAGTGATTGTATTTTGTGCCCACCTGGGCAATACAGAATAAACTTCTCCCCTCAAGATCCTTAATTAATCACAGCTCATGTCATATAAGGTAATATTTACAGAATCCATAATCTAGGATGAGGATATGAGAGTATATCTTTGGTGCCACTGTTCATCCCACTACATTAGGTCATTCTCTTCTGTTTGTTTTATCACAAACATAAAGTCTGTTGCTTTTCACAAAAAGTCTGTTGCTTTCTAAATTCCATGAGTTTTCAAGTTTTGCTTCCATTCTTCCCCTTTCTGAATGACCTGAATAGAAACATGACTCACGTTGACTTCTTCCTTTGTATTTAATCTTACATTATGAAAACAAGCTACTCGCTCTGATGCTCTAGCAATTTAACAGTGTTTCTGATCTTTAAAAAGCCACAGGTTTGTGTTTACGAGAACATACCCTCTAGATTCAAGCGTATGTTTCTAAAAGTCTAAGTAAATGGCTCTGTGGTTGGTACAATAGCGTAATCAGCAAGAAACTGGCCCCAATTCTCCTGAACTCACTTCGTCACCCAGGAACAAACTTTGAGGTCGCCTACAAAATCAGAGCTGATTCTCACCTCTCCTGACTCCTACAGGTCTTTGAGAGACCCGGAGAAGTTATCTGTGCGCTATAGACATTAAACATGCCACCATGTTTTTCTCAAAGTCTTCAGGAGCAAAAATTGGATGATGTGTTTATTCCTTTCTCTGCTCCCTCAGGACTATCTTCTTTTTAAAGTCATGGACACTTTCCCTCTCTACTCTAGAGGAGTGACTTCATTCTTCATCCTGGCACATCCGGTTAAAATGAGATTGCATCTCTTTATATCATCTGGCCAAGTTGTACAAAAAGAAGAGTGTCTAATGGGTGTTCTTCAGTGATGTTACTGCCTGTGGAGTGCTTAGAGATCACAGGCTGTCTTAAAAGCAAAAGATAGTCTTAAAGAGGTTTCTCTTTTCCCTGAGGTTTATAGTTTCAGAAGTGGGGCGGGGAAAAAGACATTTCCCAGGTTCTTTCTAACACTCTTGAAATATGTCATGTTCTGTTCCTTGAAAAGCTGATATTTGAGAGTTAGTTCTGGGAGTGTAGGGTTGATTTTTTTCCTACTTTGTTTATTTTAGTGAGAAGGACATTAGTCAACTTATTGAACTTGCATTGGAAGAGAATGAAAATTTCTAGTGATTGATTGTAGAGTTAAATATTCTCTCAAGCTCTTTTTTTTCCTTAAGGTGGGAATGGTAATGTAATTATTTATACACTCTGAATTTACAATTGGATTAATCAAATAGTAGAAATAGTAGTCCCCAGGCCCAGGAAGAAACTTGTGCTCAGAGCAGCAACCTTAGCCCTAGCCCCCTCTCCACAGCTGTACAAAGAAGCTGCAAGGAGAACCACCACCCCCCTCACCCTCAGTTCTAGAAAGTGAAGATGAGATCACCACATTGTCCTGGTGATGGTCATTGCTAGGGAGCTTGGGGACATGCACGCAATGGTGCCGAGAGCCTCCTTCCTCTTCATTGTCAAAATAGTGACAATGCATAGTCACAAGCATTTCAGAGCTTTCGAGGAAGACCTGCTTTTCATTTCCTCCAAGTTTCAAGATTTGGGGCACTTGTGGGAGCTACAGATGGGGGGAAGTTTGGCTCTTGGCACCAACCAGAGTCAGGGCTGGGAAAGGATGGGGCAGGGTGCTAGAATCAGTGGTTTCCAGGGTTGGAGGAGACCTTGGGTGAGGGTATAGTGAGAGCCAGGGCTGTCTTTCCTGAGGCCTTTGGAGTAGCAGAGGCCATGAGGAGAGTGAGTAGGTGGGTGGCACTGGCAACGGTTAGGGAACTTTCCAAGCTCCAACTCTGGGTTCCAGGCCTGGTATGACATCTACTAGCTGTGTTCCATGACCAAGCTGCTCAACAGCTCTGAGCCTCTGTTTCTTCACAGGCATCATGAAGGGATTGGACTCGATGATTGTGAAGGTCTGTTCCAGTTCCAGCAAACAAACTACAAACAAGCAAAATAAACAAAGCCTTCCCTGTTTATTTTTAAGAAAGCATTTTGTAATTTCTATCCAACACAAGTAATTCCTCATTGTTTACCATTTTGTGCTCCTCTCAGTTCCCAAAATAGTGCTTTTTATTTTCGGAGATAAACAAATAGTTCAGTTGGCTGGAGTGTGGAGGATACAGGAGGGAAGCCAACAGGAATGGAACCTTTTAGGGGGCCTGGTTATCTCCAGAAATTTTGTCATCTTGCAAAACTGGAACTCTGTACCCGTTAAACAACTTTTCATACTTCCGTTAAAAGATAAACTTAGGCAGATTCAGATTTTAAAGAGTTTATTTGAGCAGAGAATGAGTCATTAATTGGGCAGTGCTGAAGGAGTCAAGAGGAAGGCTTTTGTAGAGTGAATGTAGAAGCAAGGCAAAGAAAATATAATATTTGATTGGTTAAAAATCAGTTTGGGTGGTATTGATATCTTAGCAGTATTAAGTCTTCCAATCCATGAATTTGGGATATCTCTCCATTTATATGTCTTCTTTAATTTCTTTCAACAATATTTTATAGTTTTCGGTGTACAAGTCTTTCACCTTCCTGGTTTAGGTAATTCCTAAGTATATTATTCCTTTTTTAAATTTTTTAATATTTTATTTTTATTTTAAAAAATTATTATTTTTAACTGACATAATTATACATATTTATGGGGCACAGTTTAATATTTCAATATATGTGTACAATGTGTGATGATCAAATCAGGGTATTTAGCATATCCATCACCTCAAACATTTATCATTTCTTTGTGTTGAGAACATTCAAAATTCATTCCTCTGGTTATTTAAAAACATACAATATATTGTTGTTTATTATAGCTACCCTACAGTGCTACAGAACACTGGAACTTATTCCTCCTATCTAGCTGTAATTTTGTACCCGTTAACTAACCTCTGGCTATCTCCTCCTCCCCGCTACCCATCCCAGTCTCTAGTAACCACTATTCTACTTTCTACTTCTATGAGATCAACTTTTTTAGCTTCTACGTATGAATGAGAACATGAGAAGGTTTCAAGAACGTAGCAATAGTTAACTGTACATAGAAGGCTGGAAGGAAGATGAGTCCTGAGAAAGGACCTTTCACATGAGCAACAAGGAGGTCATGGTGACCTTTGACAGAGCATTTCCAGCAGCATGGGTAAGGCCTCTGTTTGAGTACAAGTGAGTTGAAAAAGCAAGTGGGTGATGGAAGTGCTTTAAACAACTCTAAAGTGCTGTATCAGGTGGTGTTGCTCTTTTACTGTTGCCATGGAAACAGAAACCATTTTGGAGAACTAAAAGCCACTTAAAACCCCTGACTCTAGCAATCCTATCTGCTTGATCTCTTTTGAAAGACGCTGATAAAAATCAGTCTTTAGAAGGGCAGGGCAATTTCAAGTTTCTTCCTTTTAGAAGTAGTCTCTAGATGGAAATCTTCCCCCTTCTTTTTGGGAAGAGAGCCAGCACCAACATCCACACCGGCTTCTGCAAAGCACAAATGACCTGCTGACCCTTCTTGACTTTCTTGCTATTGGCTGACACTGTTCATAAAATACAATTTGCTCTTTCCCTTTTTTTTTTTTAAATGACCAAGCCGAATTACTTGGAAAAGAGGCAAGAGAGGAGACAGAAGCCAAGGCAGCTGAGAGACAAAGACCTTCAGGTGGGCATTTTTGTATTTGCTTTGTTAATTCATTATTGAGAATTGTGCCTTGATTATCACTTTATAGTCAGAGGTGTCATTTTTGAAAAGTAAATTCATTTTGTTCTACTGTCAATGTTTTTTTTCTATCATGATATGGTAGATTAAGAAATACTGAGGAAGTACAAAAAAGTTGAAGGAAACAAAAACTACCACCATGATAACCCCCTCTATTGACATTTTTGGAAGGATTTTTCCCTTCCATTTTTTGAGTGTGTGTGTGCACATAGGTTTTGCTTGATTTTCACAGTTGTCCATATACTATGGATAAGTTTATATCCATTTCTTCCATTACAGCCTCCATTTTTTTCCACATTGCTATAGATTCTTCATAATAATAATTTAAAATTGCTGTATAATGTTGCATTGAACAGATTTACTATACTTTACCCAATCAGTCCTCCATTTTTGTCCGTATAGCATCTTTCCTAATTTTCCATAGATTGGGTTCTTTTATTATATAAGACTTTTTTCCATTCAGGGTCTTATTTTGGGGGGAAGATGAGGTTACATGTGAGAAGGTGTATGTCAGCGGTTTTGCTCAGAGGCACCATGAGAGAGAAAGAACATGTGAGACGGGGAGTTTATAATCTGTCCATTACCTCTTTGGGACCCTGATTGGAGTTTCTTGACTCTGGCCGCACAGTCAGCTATAATCGCCTGATTCTGAGAGATTAAAAAATTACCCCTAGAAGAATTGAAACTTAATTTTTGGGGATTAGCCAGTCATTTATTTATTTATATTTTGCTGTTTTGTTCTGTTTTCCAAAAACTTCCCAGGTGGTTATAATGAATGATGAGCATAAAACAGCTCACCTAGGTCACTGGAAATACTGTCTTGCCTCTGACATATACTTGAGAGTGATGTGTGTTAAGAGAAAGGGAGGTGCTATTTCAGGCAAGCCACCCTTGTCTCCTTTTCAATACTGTATAAATAATGCAAATTATAGAGTAATTTGTGGGAAACGTAAGACTTCTAGAAATTTCTAGCATCTACTTCAACCACATAAATTCTTGAGATGAGAATCCACTTGAGAGTTTCAATTTACTAATGTTTTAAAGAAATGGATTTGTTTCTAGTGCTTTGGTGGTTAGAAATTAGAGAAGTTAAGGCTTTAGTATGTTCTAAATGTATCAAAATTAAGCCCAGTATCTGTTAGTACCTTCCAAGGCAGCCAGACTTCATTTCTTTTGCAAACTCTTGAAGAGCAAACACAAGGTGGACATTTAATAGCTGACCAGTCTCAAACACACCATAAGGTTAGCAAAGATGGATGGAATTGGATTTGGAGGCAGAAGGTGGCCTACCCTGACTTTCCAGGAGCACCACAGACATGGCGCTTACCTTCTCTGGACCCATGTTCTCATAAGGAAGGACCCATGTTCTCATAAGGAAGGTGCACAGAGTTTATGGCAGGGCTGCGGTCTGGCTTCTCCCATCAGGAATTGAGAATAGACCCAAAACATCTAAACCAAGTGAAAGTGTTTGTTGCTGCATTTCTAGCCTAGGCAGGGATGTACTTTTCATTCAATGTAACTTGATCAATAGTGTGTTAATCAAATCTCTTCTTGTTTTGACTCAATGGAGGAAAATAACTCTTTAGCACCTTATCTGATGAACATAAATATTCATGTAATACTTTACTATTTAAGAAACACATTCATATACATCAGTTCATTTGATGCACATAATAGCCTTAAGCAGTAGAGGGTATAATTTTTATTTTAAAGATGGTAAAGATGAAGCCCAGAGAACATAGGATCTTTCCAGGGTGGAGCCAGAACTAGCCCAATGTGGTTGAGCCCAGGGCAAACGGCCCCTTCCTTACCACTTGAATAATGGCTATTGTAAGAAATTGGTTGAACAAATTTTGTTATGTCTATATAATTGAATTGCTCTTCAGCCACTTAAATGATGACATTGATATTTATTAGTTGATAAAGAAAGGTGACCATGACACAGAGATTAGAAAAAAAGCAGAGTACGAAACAGCATTATAATATGCATCCATTTTTGTTTAAAAATATTTGTGTATATTTAAGAAAGATGAAAGGAAGCATATTCACAAAAATTTAGATATGTCTGGTTGGTGGTAAGTTTCATAATTTAAGTTTATTTCAGCTTGTATTACTTTTTTTTCCCCATGAACATGCACTACTTGTGTAATAAAAATGTAAAGTAAGTTAAATAGAATTGTTCATGTCTTTCTGGTTGACTCTTCTCCAAATGAAATGGTCCCAATTCCTTTCACTTGGCCACAGAAAGCCTCCTATTTAATTCTCCGAGATTTGTCCATTAATGTCACAGGCCTTGCTGTGATTGTTAGCTAGTACTCACTGAGCACCTAGCATGTGTCAGGCACCAAGCTAATCACTTCACATTCATTTTCTTCATCAGTCCTTAATCCGGTCCTCCCTTGGCAGAGGAGGGTTTGAAGCTAGAGGGGTGGAGTAAAAAAAGTGACCAAAAGGCAGAGCTGAGACTTCAACCTAGGTCCCTTCTAACTCGAAAGCACATGCTTTAATTCATTTTATTATCATGCCTCCCCATCCATCTGGGGTCATAAGAGGAACCCCATCACTAAGCAACCCCTGTTTTGGAGGAAAGATGATATCTTTCTGCAATGCACTATGCACATGAGCACATGAGGACCACGCTGGGCATTGATAGTGTCTCCTGTGTGTTCCAAACTCAAGGACTCCTGCTTTTCTAGTTTGGCCTGTGCACCAGACATCATGCTAGTCACCCAAAGCTAAGTCTTTAAGATCAAAGCCTCAAAAGGGATTGTGCAGTTACCCAGAGAACTCTGGTTAATGAGGCAGCCCAGCCGGATACTGCAAAGGAAGGCAAGCACTTTGCTGCAGTGGCTCAGCTTGGCTACAGAGCCTGTTCAAGTCCATGTCAGAAACCCCTAGCACTGTATTCATTTATTTCTTGGGCACCAACCTCTGCCTTCTTTGTGTTGGAGTTACTTATGTGCAGGTCTCGTCCCTCCTATCGGACCAAGAGTCTCTGAGGATGAGGTCCTTGCAGAAAACCTGGTACATGGACTCCATTTAGAATAGGTGGGAATGTGTAAATAAATTAATTCATCAACGATGAACTTTTAGTTTTTTAGTTACAGCTTATGTTTATCTCTGTTGAACTTTAGTAACCTCTCTATGTTAACTGATCCCCGGAAAAAATGTAATCTTTGACAATATTTAAAGGAAAACTTCTCCAGCTGGAGTGATGACTTGGTGTATAGTCAGATTCCTTTGACAAAGAAATCTGGATATTACTTGAGGGGCCCATGATGCGGGTCTGAGCAGAGAGCTGGAGCCAAAAAAATCTCAAAAAAAGAACCTAAACTCTGTAAAATGATTTAAAGATGTTGTTCTGAGCTACCATGGCCTGGAGAGCCACACCCAAGAAGTCTTGAGCAAGTGATCTCCCCATGGCTGGGTTACAGTTTGGTTTTATACATTTCAGGGAGGCAGGAATTACACAAAAAAGTCATAAATGGATACATGGAAGGCATACATTGGTTTGTCCTGAAAGAGCAAGACATCAAGAAGCAGGGAATTATAGGTTATAGGTGGGTTTAAAGATTCTTGGCTTTGTAATTGGTTAAAGAAATGAAGTGTTGTCTAAAGGCTTGGGATGCTTTAAAAGTTAAGTAAGTCTGTTAATCAGAGACAAGTCACCAGACATATACTCAGACTCATGTGATCTATTAAGTAAATGGATGACCTGCAGGTGTATTTTAGGCTTTGTCTTGCACAGCCTTACGCCTGTTGATGAGTTACAAAGGATAATCTCCAAGAAGGGAGGGGGGCTTGACGAGGAGCCTCTGGGTGTGTCTGACTTCCCTTCTCAATATCCGCAGCTCAGCGTTAGGTCCCCTTGGGGTCCCCTTGGCCAAGAGCAGGTCCATTCAGCCTCCTGGGGGGCTTAAAATTTTATTTTGGCTCACCGTTGGAAGAGTCCTTAGGAAGAGCAGGTGCAGACACAGAGCTTTATGCATCTTTAGTGTGAAGTCTTCAAGGGAGAGGTTTCAAAGAAGTGGGACAAGCAGACTTGAGAAAGAAAAGAAGGAAGAGAGAAGGGTAGGGTAGGAGGGAGGGAAGGTGGTCAGTTTACTCTGGAAGTTTAAAGATTAATTAATCTGGGAGAATTTAAAAGAATTCAGTCCACCATTATTACCTCCTTTGTAGATTATAAAAACAAGATTTTTTTTTAATCATAGAAAAAAGATTATTTCCCATATAAATCTCCTCCCAGGAGGCTGGAGAGCATATTTTACCTTATGCATCACTCAGACAGAAACACAATTGTCTATCCAGTATTTGAAGGCATTACAGATTCTTTAAACTAAGTTGATTTCTTTTTATTTTGAGTCTTACCTTAACAATAACTCTGTTCTCTTGTAAATTCTTTGAGCGATTTGAAGGTGGCTCCCTTTGTTAGTGTAACAGGCACAAATCCCTGCTGGGAACTTGTTGGCACAGAGTCAGAGAGACAATGTGCAACTGTCTGAGATATAGAGTGCCACTTCCTCACCATTTGGTTACCTTTTGTGGCTGTCTTCTGCTCTCACGACATTGACCTGATATTCCTGTTCCCAGACCTCAGACAGAAGGTTTGCAAGGAAAACACATAAACATCATTTCACTGCAAAAGACCATTGGGATTCTTCCTCCCTGACCCCTAGAAGATATTCGTTGTCAGACCTTAAACAGGGGGTTGGAGAATAGCTTCATTGGCTCACGCATGACCATTTATCTGAGCACGTTTACGCGCCACATGCTGTGCTGGGGCCTGGGGTACAGCAGTAGACAAGTGAGACCCACTCTTGCCCTCAGTGGGTGAGCAGTCTGGTGGGTGGGGGTGCACAGGAGGAACTGCTGCAGGTGGGGGGCGGGGAAGTGCTGGGACAGGAAGCCTGTGGGGCTGCAGCCAGCCAAGGCCTGGAGAGGCCAGAGAAGGCTTTTTCTGGAAGAAGTGATGTTTAGAAAGAAACCCAAGGTTGGGTGAACAATAGCCAGGTGGTGAGCTGGAGCCCAGAATAAATAGGCAAGAGAGAGCCTGGTGTGTCGAAGGCATAGGAATAAGTTCCATGAGCCCGAGTGTCCTTTGTGGGGGAAATGTTGGGGAGAGAAGGTGCTGGATAACAAGGTCCATACTGTGAAGAGCCTGGAGACGAACTTTATCCCGAGGTGATGACGGGTCATAAGCGGAAGAGGGACACGGCCGGATGTGCATTTTGGAAAGATCACCCTGATCCCTGTGTGAAGAATGGATTGAGAACAGCCAGAGTGGAGGCAGGGAGCCGTCAGAGCTGTGCCCATCGTCCGGGTGACAGACGACAGCCTGTGCCAGCACAGTCTTGAGCTGACACCCAAGTGGAAGGAGGCAGCTGGTGGAGACTGCTGGGTAATGAGACCAGGTCTGTCGCAGAGGAGACGCGGGCTGCGGGACGATCTGGAGGAACAGGGGAGCCCGTGCTTGCTTTTGCTCGCTGCCCTCTCTGTTTTAGGTTTACGATGCCCACTGTCCCCGTGCTGTGGGGTGGCAGCAGGAGTGATAGATAGTGCATGGAATGTGTACCGCGTGCACATAGTGCAGCTGTGTTCGGGGCTGTCGCCTCCTTTGGTCCTCTCAGTAACTCCGGGTGGTTGATTACTTGCTGACAGCCACACAATTAGCCAGGGGCAGAGCTAGGATTCAGATCCAGTTGGGATTTATCGCAAAGGTTATCCATGCTATCACAGTGCCTCTATATCATTTGAACAAACACAGAGAATAGTTAACGAACTACCTTTGTAAATAATTCTTTTGCTCTGAGAAGTGAATTTAATAGTGGAATATGAAACGCCTAGGTAGAGAGAAGAGAAAGAGAGGGAATTTTACTTTGAATAAGTGGGCTCCTGTGGAGCCCCTGAGTCATGTCATTTAGTCACCTTGATTCTGGACAGGGAGGATCCTGACACTGATCAGTGAGTGGGAATGTAGTGGAATGAGCAGGGCAATGTCTCTGAGAAAACACGTGCCGATCTTCTGTCTTGGAAATCAGAGACTCAGAACAGTTCTGTGGCGTTACTTGGGTCAGACATTGGGGTTAATAGCAGACACCTTCAATCTTCCTGAAGACACTCATGAAGAGCATTAGAAAAGGACAAAAAATTGCTGAGATTTTTGATAAAATTAAATCCATAATCAACATTATAGACTCATATGTTACATTAACCAACGAGAGCTGAGGAAAGTTTTGGGAGCCAGAGAGAAGACAACATGTCATCAAAATAATACTTTCGCTAGGGAGGCCACAGTGAGCTATGATCATGCCACTGCACTCCAGCCTGGGTGACAGAGCAACACCTTGTCTCTGAAAAATAAAATAAAATAATAATAACAATGCTTTTTTCAAGCTGGCCATGGTGGCATGCGCCTGTAGTCGCAGATACTCGGGAGGCTGAGGCAAGAAGATCACTTGAGCCCAGGAGTTCGAGGCCAGCCTGGGCAACATAGCAAGACCCAACCTCTAAAATCATAATAACGATAATAATACTTTTAAACAAAAATGGAGTCATATCTCCAAGGAGCTCAGAGCTCCCCGTACATGATTTCTTTGTGTTGAATTTCTGTTTGTTTGTTTATTGTGGTGGCTGAATGTTAGTGTTTTGGATGAATGTGGAAGAGAAGCTAGCCTTTGGAGACTATTAGAGAAAGAAACAAAAGGAGATTTAGCATAGACAGAGGTAGGAACAAGGATGTCCGAGATAATGCTATATATCTTGTTCTTGGAGGCAGAGGTGCCCCCTCGCATGCTCAGATACCAATCTTCTGTGAGGTCCCAACCCCTGCTACAGCCCTGGGGATAAGTTGTTCTCTGGGAGCATTTGTCTCCTCCAAATAATACAAGAAAGAATGAAATTGTGAAAGGACTCTAGGTTTAAGGGGGTGGTTATCTGTAAATGTGTCTATATCCATAGGCATCTTTTGGCACAGGGAATTTCTCCAGAAAGGAACTTCAGTGGAGAATATACAA
>RJWJ010033740.1:0-17704 GCA_004363605.1 Indri indri | reverse complement strand
CACGTGGCTTGGCATCAGGCTGCCATGCCTCAGCTCCCCTCCCTGACTTCTCTCTTCTGCCCTAGCCTGGTTTCTCATGGTCCCCAACACCCAGGCCCCTCCTCACTCCCAGAAGCCTCTCTGCTCATAGCTACAGGAGAACATTCCTGAAGAGCTCCCTGGCTTTCTGGCGAGGAGGCCTTCAGATTGCTTGGAACTCTTGTGCAGAGCTAAGCTGACCTGGGTCTTAGATCTGAGGGCTTTGAGCAAGAAGACTTTATTGCCTTCATTTCTCATCCTTATTGCATGACATGGTGAACACTCTTCCTCACACCTCCCTCTGCACGTTGGAGCTCTTTCCAGGGGATGCCGACTCCTGAAGCTCTCCACCCTTGAAGGGGCTTCTCCTGAGAGAACCTTGGAGACACCTCCTCCATCCCCTCACCTCGTGGCAGTTGTATCTCATCCTCGCTGCCTGCAGATACATACATGCCATTCATTTACCTATCTCAAGTTCAATAACCCAACCCTCGGGAAAGTCCTGTGCTGTTAAATGTAAATGTGGAACTTTCTGATGTGGTTGCCGTTGTGTGGTTTCACATCCTCCTGAGCTGGTTGAGGATTTGAGGCCAGCCCGACAGAAGCTTGGGGCAAGGTGCAGGCCAGCGGAGTCAGAAAGAGCCAGTCGTGGGGGCCCGAGGAATTATCTAGGAATGTCTTCCTCCTCAGTCTTCCAGGAAACCTCTTAGCAATGTCAACTTACCTTGTTTTCTTCTTTTTATAATTGCTGGGAACATACTAAGCCATATGTTCTAGCTCTTGGTTATCTGGAATCTAATAATAGTGTAATAATGCTTCATACCTGTAGGTGTATCATCTTTCCAGCTAAAATACGAGCTCCTAAGGATGGGGGAGGAGGGCAGGAGCCATATCTCATCCAGCCCTCTCTATCCAAGTATACAGTTCAAAAAATCTATTTGAAGTTCCTACTCTGTGCCATGTGCTGTGCTGGTCCTGAGAATGCAAAGATAAGGATGATGTGAACTTCATGCCCAAGGGGGAAGCAAAGAAACCTGATTTCAGCGTAGCACAGTGCCCACCATGATGAGGCATGCACACACATTCTCGTGTGAGGTGGGTGGCCAGGGGAGAATCTCAGGGTGGTTGTTTGAGAAGCTGAGACTTCAGCAAGGTCTGAAAGGGTGAATAGGGAGGAGGTAGAAAAGGGGAGGGCAATCTTTACAGAGAACAGCATGAGCAAAGGCCCGGAGGTACCTGTCTGGCAATCTAGAGTGTGGTCTGTGTTCTTAGAGTGTTGAGTTTAAGGCAGGGAGTGGCATAGGGTGGACGAGCATGATTTTCTCTGTGTGTGTGTGTGTGTGTGCATGTGTGTGTTGGGGCAGTGTTGCTGTGTGTGTCTGCATGTTAGGGCCGTGCATGTGTGTGTGTTTCTCTGTGTGTGTGTGTGTGTGTATGTGTGATGAGGTTGCCATGCATGGTGCACTGGAGGGCTCCAGCTTGATTTTGTGGGTGACAAGTGAAGAGACATTGGAACATGGAGGTGAATCACATGGAACGCCATGGTCAGGTTTGCATTTCGGAAAGCGCAGTCCGAAGGAAGATGGATGGGCTGCGGGGACCAGGGGCAAAGCTATTTCAGTGGTCCACCAAAGAGATGATGAGGATTGCAGTCAGGGCAGCAGCTCAGGGAAAACTGTGAAAAATAATTAGGAGAAAGAATGGCCAGAGCCTCACCTTTAACTCTTCAGTCACCGAATGGATCCTTGCTGGTGGTGGTAGAACTGAGGAAGAATGAGAGCATCAAGCCCCACTGCTTTCGCAATCACCTTGAGCAAATTGTGTTTGTCCGCCTCTGTCTTGGGCAATTTTAGATCCCTGCTCTGTGCAGCCCACTCAGAACACTGGCTTCATTGATTTGGTTTCTCTCTCCCCATCTCCTTGCCACCTGCCCCTACGCTCTGACTGCTCTCTGCCCAGGAATATTTTGAGTTGGAGGAAGCACAGGAAGTCTGGAGGGTGCCTTGGATGGGGCGGATGCAGCCTTTCTCTCCTTGTAGTGTTCCCAGGATTGAAGCTGAGGGGCTGTCTCCCCAAACTGCCACTCCAAGTGGCCTAGAGACTCGGCTCTGATCCTGAAAACACAGAGATCAGGCGAGCTGCTCTGCGGCTCCAAACGCTGTGAAAGGACTGGAGTAGGCCCCGCGTACTTTCTACTGGTCTTCGGCAAAGTGGGGAAAATAAGAGGGCTGTACCATTTTTCACAAGTCTAAATTTATTCTGTTAAAGTTTCTGCTTTTATCCTGAGATTATCTTCTTTCCATCTTGTGGTGTTAACAAGTCATTAGAAAAAAGAAACGGGGATAATGGGATTTATTTTTAATGCGCTTGTTTGGCAAAATATAAACTTGGCAATTTTGTGTTGATCTGCCCTTCCCCCAATTATTTTGACATTTTCTTGGCACATGAAATCTGGGAGCTGTTGAGATAGATGCTACATTGCTACTTTAGGAGGTAGATGATGGGTGAGAGCCTGACTCTGCAACCAGACACAGTCTAGGTCCACACTCGGCTCCAGCATTTACCAGCCGTGTGACTTCTGGGCTTGAGGTTCCTGATCTGTAAAATGAGAATAATACAGCACCTACCTTATAGGGGTGTGGGGATCGGATGAGTTAACGTGTCTTTTCTATCGTTATTTCTAAAGATTTCCATTACAGATATCATTTCCTTGTCTACCATGAGCTCAAACTCCATAAATTCTACCCAAGAAATTTGGAATATCTATGCCCACTGATTAACCCAATCTCTCTCGTATTTCTTTCGCATTTAGCGTTTTGATGAAAGAAAGGGCAGAAACAAAGAAAGGGGATTGAAAGGAGAAAAAGGAGGGAGAATGCTCTAGAGCTATTTGCATGTACCGCAGTTTTGGGGCAGCACAGAAGACTAAGAATGGAGAACTAAAAGGACTCTCAAATAGCTGCCTTTGCTCCCTGTTTAGCACCATTTCTTTTGTACCATTAGATCTGGCTCTTAGCTATGTTGGAAAGTTGAAAAAGTCTGTGTTAACCCCAGTAGAAATGTCTCCCCCTTAGTGGCCTCTAATCTGTCACTCCTAGCAGACAGGCAGCTGCATTTGTATCTGTACACTCTGGGTTCGTAACGATTTCCTGTGGCATTGTCCCAGGGCTCTTTGCCCAGCGAAAGAGCCCAGTGATTCAGAGGAAGGATTTCTGAGTCCACTGGGAGATTGCTGTTAGGTTAGGGGACTGTCCCTGCAGCCCTTAAAATTGAAGCATCTGTCCATGCCCCTCAGGGTAAGAGCTGCCCTGCTTTTAAGAATGGAACTTCTAGTACCGGCTTGGACATGCAGCATACATAGATTTAATCTTCCCAGGAGCAATGAAGAGGGGTGAGTGAGGAACAGGAACGAACATGGTGGGGATGGGAGGAGGTTCAACAGAGTTGTATGTCAGGGTGAAGGCAAGTCGATGACAAGTCCCATCCAGGGACACAGCTACCCTGGGATGTCAGGCAAAAGATCAGACGAGAACATTTGGCAAAGCTCCCAGCCCGGGGTCCCATCTAGAGCATACACTCACCAGACAACGTGTTCGTTCCTCCCTCTGGAACTTGGTGTTGCTAAGTGATCTGCCTGACCTGCCATATCCGTCCCCCCATCCAAATAATGCCCTTCCTTCAAGATTATTCAGTTCAGTTCATTCATCAAGCACTTGTTAAGTATTTCCTAAGAGCCAGATATTGTGCTCAGTTTTGGGGGCACAATAAGACAGAGGCACCTTGAGAATAAGGGCTGGATGTCTTAATTTGAGGTATGTGTCTCATGGGTACTCAGAGCAATGAGATAAACCTCACCAGTCTTTCAAAGTATCAATTTTACTTGAAGATTGAGGAAAAGTAAAGCAATTTTAATGCCAAGTAATTTAAAATAATATTCTTATATTAAAACAAACAGATCTATTATGGAATAGGGGCAAAATTTGCATATATTTAAAAAATAAAACTTGAGATTGAAAAGAAATTTTACGCGAGTGGTTGACTCTTTTGGACTCCATCCCAGAAATTTGGAAATACACATGTTAGTTCTCTTCCGCCACTATGGGTGCATTGGTTAAAAAATTTGAAAGTTCTTTCTTTTTGTCATGGGGAGAAATGGAAAGGTTTTAGTGAGGGAAGAGTCATAATAAAGGTTGCAGTTTAGAAATGTCACTCTTGAGGAGGCCCAGGTAAACTTCCTGATCAAACACTTGCCATTTGTTTCTATTCCCTCCCACGACTCCACTGAAATGGCCATAAAGAGTTTTGTTTTTTTTAAAAGGCAATGTCCACAAAATTATGGAAGCTGGAAAAGCAATGGGCACATGACAAATGACTTAGCAGTGTAGAGAGAGGTCAAACTGTGTTGGGGAGAAACCAAGAGGCAGCAAATTGAATTGCAGAAAGAACCAGAAATCAGAGGTAATGGCTTCCTCTGAAGTGTTTTGTTATAGTCTGTGTGCAGTGGGCTGAATTGTCTTCCCCAAGCCATATGTTGATGCCCTATCCCCAAAGTGACTGCATTCAGAGATAGAGCCTGTAGGAGATAATTAAGGTTAAATAAGGTCATACAAGTGTGGTCCTAATCTGAGAGAATTGGTTTCCCTCTAACAGGGGGCACCAGAGAACTCTCTCTCTCCACACATGCACAGAAGAAAGGCCATGTGAGGACATAGCGAGAAGGCAGGGCCAACTGCAAGCCAGGAAAAGAGCCCTCGCCAGAAACCAAATCGGCCAGAACCTTGATCTTAGACTTCCAGCCTCCAGAGCTGTGAGAAAATACATTTCTGTTGTTTAAACCACCCAGTCTATGGTATTGTGTTATGGCAGCCCACGCTAAGACACAGTGGCTGGTAACAGGAGAAATGGTTGAAAGTCTTTGTAAGGAGCAGTTAGACCCATGGTTTTAAATCCTCAGTATGCATCAGTTGCATTGGGAAGAGTTGAAAATAGACAGGTCAGGACTGCACCCCCAGAGACTCAGATTTAACTGGTTCAGGAGAGGATCTAGGCATCAGTTTTTAAAAATGCTCCCCAGGTGATGCTAATGTGCACTCAGCATTGGAATAATATCCAAGACCTACCAGGTGCCCTTTCCAAGTCTGCACTCCCAGGTTTCTGTCTATGACTTCAGTACAGGAATGAAGCTGTACTCTCTGGAGAAGTTGTACCAGAGCATCTCTAGACTTGGCGTCATTAAGTAAAATTCGTGGTGGGGTTGCGTTAAAATCAATTTACGGAGACCTGTCATCCGTGTTCTCCCATTCAGCTTCCTAGAATGCTGGTAGCCAGGTTTATTTGTCAGGGGCAGGAGTTCCACATACTCTCTGAGTACAGAAATGCACCCAAGAGGCGGATTGAAGGGGCAGATGCTGTGTCTTCACGTGGCGGCAGGGAGGGTGGGACTCTCACGACCTTATCACCCTCTGCAGGCTCTGCCTCTGAAAACTATCACATTGGGTCTTAATTCCAGCATGTGAATTTGGGATGTGGGCAGCACATACATTCAAACCGCAGCATTGAAGGCTACGTAAAAACTGAGCAAATAACACAACCAGGAAAAACAAACAAAAGTGTACAGGAAAAGAAATATAATCATAGTATACAACATAGATCAGCTGTGAATATTATAGCATTAAAACAATACAAACAATTAAAATTGTGATACAACAATCTCAGGAGAATGAAGATAGGAAAAGTGTGTGTGTGTTTGCTTGTAAAAGATCTAAACCCTCATCTTCCATAGTGGGAATTCAACAGATATCCAAAACTAAAAAGCATCAACAAACATAAGCATAAGCATGTTATTTAGAAATATGAAAGTAAATGCCAGAAGGGATGATATGGGTGGAGAAACGAAGGCCATTCTTCATTATAAGCCTTGAGTTATACTTGATTTTGTAAACTCTGTAGTACTTTGATGAAAGTAAAGGTTAAAATAAACAAGTTAGGAATACCATTTTTGTAGGTATTCACAGGTGGGACTGGAGAAGGGTTGAGCAGCGGTGGAGCAGGTGGTCAGGAGCCATCGCAATGCCCTTGACATCCCAGGTTGGATTCCGGCATGCAGGCTGTTTATTAAGGAGGACCTCTGGGACCAACACCTGTGAAAGGGGTGGGCAGAGGAGCGTGCTGTGCTGTGACAGAGGCTTCCCAAACAGTCTCAGATGACCCCACGGAAGCTCTGGAGCTAGAACGGCCCTTCAGAGTTGTCCTGGTTTTGGCCGAGACAGTTTTCTGCAGCCGAAGCAAGCCCCGAAGGGGCTGACAGCTGAAGGCTGGGTGCCAGCGCACTGCCAGAGCTCAGGCAACACGTCCTTCCTTGTAGGGGACTCTGGGCTGTGCATGACAGCGTCCACTACAGTAGGTACGAAGTGACGATGGCTTGAACTAAGTTGTGGCAGTGGAACATGGAGGAGGGGACAGATTTCAGAGGGATTTGGGAGGTAAAAGCCACATGACTTGCTGACTGGTGGTGGTGAGCGGAGGGAAGGAGTGAATTAGGATCATCTGGTATAACCCCAGGTTTCTTGCTTGTAGGCTGGGTGCATGGTGGTGGTGACTGGCTTCACCAAGAGAGGGCATGTAAGAGGAAAAGTGATGAATTCAGTTTGGGATGAGCTGCATAGAGAGACCCGTAGGGGAGAAGAGCTGCTTGAAGCCTGTATTGCAGCCCATCAAGATCTTTTCTCTTAACTACTGATGACTTTTATTTTCTGAACTCCACAATAAAACCCTGAAATATATTTCCTACTGGAATCTAACCTCCATTAAAGCAGGAATTTTTGTTTTTGTTGGTCTTTGCTGTATCCCAGTACCTAGAGCAGACCCTGGTATTAAGCATGTAGCAAACGTGGGCACTCGTCATCATTGGCCCAGTGTCCTGTTGCCAGCATCATCTCTTCGTGTCTGGCCTCTTCAATGAGAGTGCAAGCCTTTTCCTGCTGCTATCACAAATTATTTTATTTCCTTACATCCCATTGCACACAGCACAGAGCAGGGCACTAAGTACGCACGTGCCAAGCGCTTGTGGATTCACCGATTGGTGAATGGCCAGGGGAGCCCAGGCCTCTGACTGCCTGGGTCCCCACACACCCCACTCTGCCTCCCAGACCTGCCTTCTGTGATGTTCTCTCTGGTGTCAATGTGACAGAGGCTCTGCAGGGTGTGTGTGAATGGTGTGAAAAGACAGTGCCCAGAGGGAGGGGAAACTTCGTTTAAAATATTGCAGAATCGGCCAGTTTTATTGAAGATGAGCTCAGATTATGTACATTAGCAGGGCAGGGAGGTAGTTGCATTTTAGGGCCACAAAAGTCAGAGAGGCAGAGTTAAGGATCCCCTGATTGTTGTAACTCTGCTCCTGCAAGCTCCAGCACTGTTCTGGGCTGGAGGGTCTTTGATCATGCCGTAGTATAACCCGCGAGTGACTCAGCACTCTCCACGGCTCCTGGGCTTAAGTCATTGGTCTGCGCCCATCAGGGAGTTTAGGTTGTTTCGAAGGTGGAAAAAGGAAGTAGAGGAGAAATATGAAGAACAAAGAGGGAAAAACCTTGAAGGCCAAATATATTGCTTTATTGTTAGGGCTCAGTTTCCTGTGGATGAAAATGCATTCACGGCATTGGCCATTCATGTGGAAGGAGTTATTTTATCTACTTTATACAAGGGGAATAAATTGGGCAATCCTGAAATAGAAGAAAGACTGGTGACTTGGGCTGTTTGTTCTCTTACAGGGCTCTGTACTCATGCTTCTGGCTCATGCTTGAGGATTGACTCAGAGGTAAGTGAAATTTTTAGGCTTTTTGGTAAAGTTGATTCTAAGAGTGGTGGACAGGTTGTGGGGAGCCTAAATAGGGTGGCCTTTGCAGACTTTGCTGGTGGGACTGGTGTTTAACCTTTAAATTGCTAAACACGAAGTCAACAACCTGTGAGTTACATGGACCAAGTTCATAACTTATACCAGGACCCAGGAATTGCAGTTTCCAGATTCACGCTTCCTTTTCCAAAAGCTCCCAGATGTGAGTTTGCTTATGAAGCAGGACTTGGATTTTGAGTCAGTTTCTAGGTCATGAGGATGAGTTTGCCCTGATCTGCCCATGCTCTCTGCCCCCCGACCCAGTGACCTCTAGTGTAAAGATTTAGACTATTTGGCATGGGGTCTGTGATCTGTGCTCATGGAGCAAGGATCACCTTTCTCAGTGTTAAGAGGCAGAAGTGGCAGCCACGTGAGCTAACCCACCAGGCACGTGCTTATGGCCAGGGACTGGAGTTCGTACATGCTTTGCATATTGTGTGATCTTAAATGAACATTACGCCACCATCACTACTGGTACTACCATTATAATAAGAGCATCAAATGATCTCAGTGGTGAAAGAGCACTGGTACTTGCAGCCTGAAAATGTGGTTCTAGTCCTGCAGCTGCTTTGGACTAGCTGTGCAGCCTTGAGCATGCTACCTAACCTCTCTGAAATCCTGTTTCTATTAAAAGGATGATGATCTTTGTCTTGATTGCATCACAGTGGGTTCTAAGGATTGAATGAGACAGTGTAAGGGAAAATTCTGTGTAAACTGTACTGTTGGCCAATGTGCTGATTGCAATATAAAGACTTAGCTCCCTTATTCTTGCATTCCCTGTATATTAAGTGCCTGATGTGCTGGATGCTAAGCCAGGTACTGGGAGTACAACAGGCAAAAAGGCAACTAAACAGCACATCTTTATTGTCCAATGTTAAGATTTCCACATTCAGATCTGCCGATCTGCCACTTTTGGGCGAAGAGCCACATACACTGGAGGTTGCTTCGTGCTAGACCTTTCGATGGGCCACCTGGAAGGGCCTTTGGAAAGGCGTTTTTCAAACTGTGCTCCGTAGAGCCCAAATATCTTGGGGGAAACTCACACCAGCGAAAGGCAGAGCAAACAGGAGGGACTCTGGGCCCTCCTCCCTGCCTCAGCTGGGCTTGCTTCTCCTTTGCTTGCTTTATTCGATTGTTTGAAAACTGCTGCTTTGGGAGAAGGAGCTGGACAGCCTGGCTCCTTGATCTTTTCAAACTTTTGCATTTGACTCATGGGTGACCTTCCCCGCTCCCAAAATATAAAAAGTACCTTTCGTCCTCTCCTTTCCTAGTGGCAGCTGGAGGCATAGGCTTCTTGTTGCCATTCTTGGAAGTAACCATGGTATGAATACTTTAATCCCAGTTCTTACATACAACGGGGATGGGGTTGGGTGGGCCTCCTGGAAGGGTGGATTGGTGTCCTTTCATAGCCATAGGATAATAGCCTGTGCAAAGAGCTTTGACGGCCACCTGGCTATGCGGCTGTGCTTCATGAGAAATGCCGGGCATGACTGTACCTAAAGCAATTTCTCCACTCCACAGAAAGTCAGCCTCCACAGGTGGCCTGGTTACCATGTGGTAGCTTCACCCCTGGCCCCGAGCTCGTGGGCAGCATTCTAATAGCAAATGGCATTTTGGATAGTCTTTGACCTTGGATGAAACAATTCTGCAGCATCTAGACTCTCTGCAGTAATTGACCCTGATGGCTGTCAGAACGTTTCCAAGGGAACAGAGTCCCCCAGGCCTGAAGCACTGACCCCCAACTGGAGTCACCCAGGAAGTGGTCCTTCTCAGGTCACAGTTGGGACCAGAAAAAGGATGAAAGGCCTCTGGAACTGTAAAACATTCCAGAGGTTTTTGTTTGTTTGTTTGTTTTTTGCCTTCTGATAGTTCCTAAGTATTTAGACAGCTTCTAAGGTGAAATATTCTATCCTGGGAGATATACCTAAATGCCCAGGACTGTTCCTTGATAATTTTACAATGTTTTTTTATATCACCCACAACCATTTTAATGAGCTAATCCTCACTACAGTGCTGATGGCTGCTGTAATAAATAAACCCCCAAATGCTTGAACATGATAGAAGTTTGTTTCTTGCTCACATTAAATCCCAAACAGGTGTTCTGGATTGGCGAATATCTCTTTTCCAAGTGGTTATTCAAGGACCAGGCATCTTTCCTCTGTATTTCCACCATCTCCAACGTGTGGCTCTTAGGCTCATCATGCTTATTTACATCAAGCAGGTGGGAAGGGGAGGAGAGAGTGGGAGATCGTGTGTGGAAGGTTTTCACAGGCCAGCCTTGGAAGGGGTGCACATCACTCCGCTTACATTTCCATGGCTAGAGCCCAGTAACAAGGCTCTACCCAACTGCAAAGAAGTCTGGGAAATGTAGTCCAGCTGTGTGCCCAAGGAGAAGAGAGCACCATCTTTTAGGTGTGTCTCCCCATTTATTGGGGGGTGATGGGAGGCAAGAAATACAGTAGAGTGAGGAAAACTGTCTTAAATAGCTGCAATGCAGTTGACCTTTTACAAATTCAGAACCCTCCTGTGCAAAATGAAACAATAGTGGGAAACTGTTTTCACTCATCTGATTTGCAGTTGTTTTCAAGTTTGATAGTGATGACAGAGGTTTAGGGAAACTGGTTCTCTCCTACCTTGCTTGGGGGGAAGTAAATTGGTACAGCCACTTTGGAATGCTATTTGTCAGTGTTTATGAAAATTTTAAGTGTTCATATCCTTTGACCCAGCAATTCTATTTTCTCACTATTTCTCCTAGGGTAATACTTAAGATGCTTGTTGCAGCAGTGTACATAAACTGAAAGATTAAAAGCCACCTAAATGTCCAGCAGTAATAATAATACTTAAATACTTAAAAATAATACTTACTTTTTTAGGTTAGTAAACTATGGTTCACTTGCATGATAGAATACCATGGAATGATGCTATGGACTAAATGTTTGTGTCCCCCCAAAATTCATATGCGGAAACCCTAATCCCCAGTGTGATGGTATTTGGAGGTGGGGCCTTTGGGAGGTAGAGCTCTCATGAATGGAATTCATGCCCTTATAAGAAAAGACATGGGAGAAATGATCTCTCTCTCCACCATGTAAGGATATAGCAAAAGGGAGGCCATCTGCAAACCAGCAGGTGGGCCCTCCCCAGAAACTAAACCAGCCTATGACTCGACCTTGGCCTTCCAGCCTTCAGTACTGTGAGAAATAAATGTCTGTTGTTTAAGACACCCAGTTGCTGGTATTCTGTGAGAATAGCCTGAATTAAGACCAGTGGTTAAAAATATAAGGGAGCTTTATATGAGCAGATGTGGAAAGGGCTTTAAGACATACTCCAAATGAAAAAAGTAGTTGCAGAGCAAAAGGTACCATATTATACCATTTGTAGAAATAAAAACTAGAACAAGACAAAACTATACATTTTCTAGGTCCATACGCATTTATATGTGTAAAAGCATAGGGAAAGGTCTGGAAGGACACAAACCAGGGAAAATTTGTTACCTTTGGGGGATAGGACGGGGTTTAAGGGGGTAATAAAGGGGACTTTAGTTTTTATTGTTTGGATTGTAATAATCCTAAAGCACCATCAATGTACTACTTATATAATTAAAAATAAATGAATAACAATAAAGAAGTTGATCAAATAAATAAAAAGAAAACAAAAACCTGAGTATGTTGGACTTTGCAGATATATATAGCAGTGTTATTGATTATGTTTTATTATCTTAATGTTTTAAAATCTGCAAAAAAGAAACAAAGCAAACAAAACAAGAACCTTCTCAGAAATCCTACTCAGAAGCAGGCTACTTATCCAAGGTCACCCTGGAAATAACAGGTGCGGGTGGAATTATGACCTTATGCATATTGAGTGTGTCATTCGCCCTTTCAAGACCAGTAGGTGACAATGTGGCCTTGTAGCCTCAAACATGCTTAGCATTAAAAAAGAGCTTATCAAGAAGAAGTGATGAGCAATGTTGTTGTCCAGTAGTTCTCAAATTACGCTCCAGTAACCCAACAATTGGAATGAGGTTCTATATCTAAAATCTGATAGTCGGTCACAGATATTTGTTTAGTTTCTAGAATATACCAGACACTCTGCTAGGAACTGAAACAGAGCAATGGTTAATACAGTCATTGCCACTTTGCTTATGGAGCCTGCAGTCTAGAGACATTTTCCTGATTGACAGAAAACATTTAGTTAATTCATAGAATTCAGCTTTTGTCCCATAAACTTTTCCTTTGACTTTTGAGATTGCTTACATCTCAGCAAGCACAGATGACAGCAGTAAACGTGGTGAACCTGTAGCAAATGAGTATTAATATGAAAATTCATAAATAGTTTTTTATGTTTAATTTGACAACTAATCTTTTTGGACAGGTATGCATGGTTATGATATTCTATTTCATACATATGATATAATCATATTGTCCCCAACTAAAATTGTTGATTTGTAAATGGAATTAAAATTATCTCATGGGGCTATACAGAGAAGTCATGATTTACTGGCTTGATACCACCTGGAGAAGTTTGAGAACCACAGACGTATACTTTGATCTTTTGTATAGTTGTTTATTTTTTGTAAGAATTCAAAAAAGGCAGAAATCTTTGTTAAGAAGTTTTTTTTTGGATTTACACTTCACTGACATTTTCCCAGTATTCTGAGTCATTTCCTTCTGAGCCACAGCTTGGGTAGTTACCAGGCAGTGTCTGGGTCATAGAAATACAGCCTAATGAATTTTAAAATTTTCCAAATAATTCCTGTCCTCTCCTTGCATTTTTTTTAATGCTGTGGTGTCTGTATTGATACTTCTTTTTTTTTTTTTTTTTTGAGACAGGGTCTTGCTCTTTTGCCCAGCTAGAGGGCTGTGGTGTCATCCTAGCTCACTGCAACCTCAAACTCCTGGGCTCCAGTGATTCTCCTGCCTTAACCCCCACTGTAGCTGGGACCACAGGCATGCGCCACCACACCTCGCTAGTTTTTTCTATTTTTAGTAGAGACAGGGGTCTCGCTCTTGGTCAGGCTGGTCTCGAACTCCTGACCTCAAGCAATCCTCCTCCACCTCGGCCTCTCAGAGTGCTAGGATTACAGGTGTGGGCCACCACACCAGGCCTGTAGTGATACTTCTTAAATCCACTTTTCTGTCCACTCCTCTCCTGTAGCCCAGTTACTCAAAAACTGTCCCTCAATGCTCTACCTTGCTCCTACTTTTCTGTCTCCTCCTCCTGGCCTCACGCTCGTGTATCACAGAATCTCAAAGCACTGGTCCGGCCAGAATGAGGCTGGCCGTGAAGGGGAAGGAGGGACCAAGAGGCAGCACAGTTGGGCAGAACCAGAGGGCAGTGGGAGGACAGCAGAGAACAGCCACAGGTTAGTAATGATTATCACTTCACATAATCATTTGTGAAGTGATTCACGCAGTCAGCACATCTTTATTAAGCACCTGTGAAGTGCCAGGCCTGGGGATAGCATAGTGAGCAGAATGAACACAGCCTCTGCCTTCATGAAGCTTCCGCCAGAGGGACGTAGAGCAGGCATTCATGGTGCAGCGTGACGAGTGGACCAGCTATGTAGGGGGACAAGCTTCTTGATGAAGGCCACATAGCACACCAGGAAGCCAGAGGCTGCTAGTTGTCCACTAATACCCCTTTTCTTCTTCTTCCTGTAATAATAGCATACCCAAAATTTAGCTGGCCAATGGCTGCCCAGCTAGAGACTATATTTCCCAGGCTTCCTCACAGCCAGGTTTGGCCTCATGACTAAATTCTGGCCAATGAGGCCAGAGCCTTGTGTGCAACTTCTGGTTTACATCCGTAAGATGAAGCACATGCTTTCCTCCTCCTACTCCTGTCATCCGGAAAGTGGGCCTGCAGGTGGTAACTAGAGCCGGAAAGTGGGCCTGCAGGTGGTAACTAGAGCGGCCACCTTAGACTATGAGATGGAAGCCCAATGGTAAAGGTGGCAGAGGAGAAAGGTAGAATGATCCAGAAACAACATTGTGCAGCAGAGTCGCCCTACCAGTGCAAGGCCTGCAGACAACTATGTGAGAAAGGAAAAAAATTCTATCTGGTGTAAGCTACTGTCATTTAGTTTCTGTTCAGGTAGCTGGACCTATGTATTAAATCATATATCATTTTTAAAAGAGAATTCCAAATTTCTAATCTCCTCTTCTTATCCACTTGGGATGCCACGATATAATTCAGTCGGAGTCCTTGGGTCAACCGGTCTGGGAGGCAGTTGGTCAATGGGCTGTCAATGTTTTAGATTCCGTAGAGAGGCTGCCTCTGTGATCTAGGTCCTCTCCCAACTTAATTCCCCTGAACATTTCTAAAAGGCAGAGATCACTGCTTTAGTTGCTGAAAGAATAGCCTTAAAGGAAAAGGATTTATGTATTTGGCCTGAAATCAAACTCCTTTCCATTAGGAAGACATAGGACATGCAGAAAGTGGGAATACAGCGTCCTTTTTCACTCTCGGGCTTGGAGCTCTTCAGCCCAGCGTTCCGGGATGGCCTTTGGCTTACAGCAAAAACTGCCAATCGGTTCCTGGGGCAAGTCCACCCAGATGGCGCCTTCCCGGTGTCTAGGTTTGGGCTTCAGACTCTGGGCCATTTCTTAAGTCTTGAGCCCATCCCTCACTCTGCTCCCTGCTCTTCCTCCATGGTGCTGTGACTTACTGTCCCTACTAAGGAGCACCCTCTAGGCATGAGAGCTGGGAGAGACCAGGCCCCAGAGAGCAAAACCATGCCGTCATGGCACTCAGGTTCCTCACAAATAGGACCAGTAAAAAGAAGCTAGGTTGTGCTGCAGTAACGAAAACTATCAAACCTCAAATCCTACGTAGCTTGCAATGCCTGCTCATTCAGCCACTCCAGGGAACCCAGATGACCGTCTTATGGTACCAAAGCCAACATGACTCAGGCTTTGTTGTGGTGAGAGGAGAGAGGGCACGGGGAGTTCTTGATGCTCCTAGCCAGAAGTGACCATTTTCTGGACAGATCAAGTCACGTAGCCACTCCTAACTTCAAGGAGAGCAGCAGTAACAGAGATGACCTGTGGAAGGGTCATGGGCAAACACAGCGCGTCTTCAAAGCAGGCGTGTGCCCCAGGAGGTGCACAAGACGATCCACTGGGCGCAGGAAGAACATAGTGGAACATCCCGTTGTGTGTATCCTTTATCATCTCCTTTCATAATTTCTATTTTTGAGTATGTCTATTACATCCATTGTAATGAGTAAGTGTGCCTATTTATAGTGTACGTAATATTGGACATGTACGTGATTATCATTTATAAAAAAAAATAAATACATATAAACCAGGGGTGGATGCTCAAAAAAGTTTAATGGACAGGGTAAGCAGTCAAAAATGTTTGGAGACTGCTGGGCTGGAGAACAGGACCCAGGGACCCTTAGGTCGTGAGTGTTGAGGGCTCTTTGAAAACAAGGCTCTTGCCACCCTTGACCCCAAGGTGACTCAGTTTCTTTGGCTATGAAATGACCGTCATGATTCCCTTTCAGAAACTTGTAGGATCAATACCCAGAAGGCCCTTAGAGAACAGAGGCTGAGACAGGGTAGGCAGGTAGGGTAGAAAGATTGGGTTGAACACATCTTCTCCTCTCTTGCCTGTAGCCAGCAAGTGCAGAAGCGCCGCAGCGCCTTGCAGAGCACTGCTAGAGGCGACGCGCGTTCGTGACCACGCGTGGTGCATGGATTGGGGACGCGAGTGGGGTGGCATTCCCAGGGCCAGTAGAGAATGCTGCCTCTGTCTGCAGAGCCAGGGGAAGACATGACCAAGGGGTCTAGGTTATCTGCCGTTCCTTTTCCTGGAGTGGCTGCAAATCTTTGAAAGAGTGTTGCTATATAAGTCTGGCTGATGGAGCTGGGGTGAGGAAGAGAAAGGGACGGAGGAAGCAAAGGAGGGAGAGAGCGAGAGAGAGAGGGAGAAAGAGAGAGAGGAGGGAGGGAGAGAGGGAGAAAGGTGATGGGAGAGGGAGGGAGCTGTTTTTTGTCTGTCAAATAGCTTATTGGATTCCCCTGAGGGAAGAAGATGGAGGGATGGGGGAGAAAGAGAGAGAATGAATGCGTGTGTATGTGCGTATGTGCATGTGTGCGTATGTGCATGTGCGTGCATGTGCATGTGTGCATGTGTGCGTATGTGCATGTGTGTATGTACATGTGCGCATGTGCATGTGTGTACATGTGTGTATGTACGTGTATGTGCATGTGCATGTATGTGTGTGCATGCACATGTGTGTGCACGTGTGCACATGTGTGCATATGTGCGTGCATGTGCATGTGTGTGTATGTACATGTGTGTGTGTGCATATGTGCATGTACACGTGTGTGCGCACACACATTGCTGGAAGCTGATCGGACAGAGTCTGCTAGTTTTTCTTCCTCTGGTTCAAATGGGGTCTCCCAGCTTGGGGACCTGCCGAAGGGAAGGAAGGCCAAGGAGGGGAGGAGGTGCTGGGAATAGGGGCAGGTGCCCTTGGGAGTGGTGTGGAGAGCCAGTGTCAGAAGACAGATCCAAAAGTAAACACTAGAAATGACTATTTGTTGCATCCAAAGCCATCAGCTGACCAGGAGGTGGAATCCTGTAACCCTGGCCCGGGGCCCTGGGGCCTGTACTGTGGACGGCCAGTGGCAGGAACAGCTCCGTGTCTCCACAGGCTGCAGTGTGCCCTGGGTCACGGCCGGTCAGGGGGAGAGTGTCCAGTGTCTGGCAGCACCAACCACTTTTTCCTGCAGGTCCTGCTTCCTCGCCCCCATCCCCCCCCCATGAAAGACACCATCAATGTCCAGCCACTCAGGCGCAAAGCCTCAGCCATCTCCAGGACCTCCCCCGCCCCATTCCGTCAGTTGTCAGGAGGGGGAAACACACGTGTCCTAAATCCCTGTGCTAAGGAGTATTTCCTAGGAGTTTCTAAATCTTTAGTTTTACGGGATAGAAGCCAGTGTTCTAAAAGAGAGGGGCAGGGAGAGAGCGGGACAGACAGACAGGAGGAGAGGAAGGAGAGAACGAGGAAGAGAGAGATTATAGTTGAGTAAGCAACAGCTCAAGAAGCCCCAGGGCAGGATTTCAGGGGAGGTTCAGAAGGGTCTGGAAGCTAGAACTGGGAAGCCGGGGGTCACAGGTGACCTTCGGGCAGCCACCCGTCCCTCCCGGCCTCTCTGCACACCTGCTTCCTGTCCTTTCTCTGCAGCTTGCTTTCCATGCTGCCAGCTCCCTGGTGGGAGGTGCCTCCTGCACCTCCTAAGCATTTACATCTCCTCCATTCCAGAGACCTGCATACACAGAGCTAGTCCCAAATCCCTCGGACATTTCTCATTAGCCAGATTGGGCCAGGCGACTCTGTCCTATCAGCTGTGGCCAGGAAGTCAGATCATCCCGCATAGCTGTGGCTGCTGGGGGCCCCCGTCTGCAACCAGGCTGGCTGTTATGCTCTCCCTGTGGGTCTTGCATTTATAAACCTCTGTTCCCGACAATGCTCCCCATGTCTTCTGTGCCTCCCCACCTTTGAGCTTTATTCCTGGTGACTTACATTATGGAAGCAGGGTTAAATATGTTTGCTCCAGTTTCACCCTTTGTCTGCCACATTCTGCTATCTTCCCGGGGTGGTCCAGCTCAAGCCCACCCCACTTAAATAGACTACACCTGTCCAATACCATGGCCTTTGGCCACACCTGGCTCCTGAGCACTTAAAATGTGCCTGGTCTCAACTGAGACGTGCAGAAGTGTCAATTACGCACTGCAGTTTTAGAACTTGAAAAAACAAGCATAAAATATATCAATAATTGTTTATATTGT
>RJWJ010033739.1:0-17714 GCA_004363605.1 Indri indri | reverse complement strand
CGTGGCGCGCACGTACTCCTGCAGACAGCCCCCGGCCAGGTCCTCCTTCCTGGTGAAGACGACGACCGTCCGCTGCAGGACGCCGTCCCCGAACATCGCCCTCACCGTCCTCACAGCCTGCTGGTCCTGGGCGGTGAAGCGGCCCAGCTGGGTCACCAGCAGCAGCGCGTGCGGCCCGGGGGCCGAGAGCAGGTAGCAGCGGCCTCTCTCCTCGCACCCCGGCTCTGCCTCGGGCCTTTCGGAGCTGAAAAGGTCCGGAGTGTCCACGACTTCCAGGCGCCACTTGTCCCACCTCCGGCTCCCGACGGCGCAGGCTCTGGTCACAGACGTGGCTCCGAGCCTGGAGAGGAACCGTCTCTGGCCCAGGATGCTGTTCCCGGTGGCGCTCTTCCCCGCCCCTGTCCTCCCCACCAGGACGAGCCTCAGCACGGGCTCCTGCGGCGCCTGGCTGTCCTCCGCTGACCCTGTGAGACAAAATACGTATAATCTTACAGGAGTTAAACCAACTTTCTCTTGGGAACTGGAATCTTGCCTTTAGAAAAAAAGGGAAGAATAGGGGTGGTTCCTGTCCATCGTTTTCTTCTGTGCGTGGGCTGTCTGGTGCGCCTGTAGGTGCTCCGCCTACGGCTGAACATTTCAGAAAATGCTCCTTTGTAATTTCAGACCATTACTTCATCCTACGTCATCTCTGGCCATCCACACACATGAGACCCGTTTCACGTTTGACAACCCAAATGGTCTCTGCAATATTCTCCCAGATGCCAGGAAGAAAGGCAGTGGCAGCGGGTGGGAGAGGGCAGTGGGAGTGGGGGTAGGGCTGGGGCCGGAGGGGTAGTGCTGTATAGGGGTGGAGAAATTTCTGAAGCTCCAGACACTCTGGTTTCAATCATAGCCCCACCAGGTGCTAGTTGTGTAATCTTGGGGAAGTTGCTTAATCTGAGTGTTAAACCTCTGCAAAAAGGGGAATAATAATATGGGGTTTGGGCCAGGCACGGTGGCTCATGCCTCTAATCCCAGCACTTTTCAAGGCCGAGGTGGATTACTTGAGACCAGGAGTTTAAAGTTACAGTGAGCTGTGATGGCACCACTGTACTCCAGCCTGGGTGACAGAGCAAGACCTGTCTCTAAAAAAAACAAAATGAAAGTAAGAAAATAGGGTTATTTCTCATAGGATTGTGAGAGTTAGATAAGATCTCTTTTCTTTTCTTCCCATCCTCCCTCTTTCCTCCTTCTTCCTCTTCCCTCTCTCTCTCTTAAACCTGCTGCCTAAAAAGAATACCCATGTTAACCCTCCATACTTACTCTCTGAACGTTCTACCTGGTAAATCATGTTTGCTTTTGTCCATGATATGATACCCTCTGTATCCTCTTCTGTGGAGATCAGAGTCGGTTTGTTATTCTCACTTTACATTCCAGGAACAGAGGGACAGGCTAATCAAAGAACTTAACATCTCACAGCAGAGATCCAGCTAAAATGCAAATCTCGGGGCTCTTGCTGTTTTATCTCAGGGTCGAGGCAACGCTGGGACTTCCCTCTGTTCAGTCCTGAGTAAGGCCCATTCTCCTTACTGTCCTAAACTCAAGCCCCGGATGGCAAGTACGCAGTGCAGAGACATGGTCTTACCACAGACACTTTCTTCATCTCTTGCCATCTTCCGTCCTCCCATGCTTACCTGCAAGAGTCCCAGACACAATTTGTTCATTAATTTATTTATTCCTGAAATAGGCATAACCACTCACAGTGCATCAGGCCAAGTCCAGAACTGGTTGCCGCACAGTGAAAAGACGTGGTCTCTGTCTGCAAAGCTCTAAAAATCTAGGTGCGTGTCTTGGGGGAGGGGCAGGTGGTTAGAGAGAAAACAAGTACATTTTGTCAATTATAATAAATTGTGCAAATTCTCCTTTAGGGATAATATCAGAATTTTAGAGAATAACATCGGAAAGGCCAACATCCTGACCTTGATTTGGAAAGATACTAAGAGAACATTTGGTGAGCATGGATTTGACTTTTCAGGGACTCCAAATACAAAAAATAGAGGGTAGATTGATTGTAACATTTATTCTACACCAATGGGTAAACTTTAGATACTAATTTTTTCTGGGGTAATTCTGTCAGTGGCATAAGCTATAGATATTAAGTTTTTCTAGGGGACTCAGCAGCCAGGGAAGACTTGGGTAAACTCTGGGAACAAGAAAATTTGCTCAGTGATTTAGGGACCTGCCTTACAGTGGTGGGCCTAGGAAAAAATCAAGAAGAAAACCGGAGTTTTTCCTATGGAAATTGGAAAACAGACATACCTCCTGAGCAGATGTGGAGTGTCAGACTCCGCCATCACAAGGCCAAATGTCTGTTTGCTTGTCTAAGTATGACCTCTGTGCTGGAGAGCCTGGGACACCCCCTTCAATCCTGATGTTTGTGCCCCTCCCAATGTGAGGCTTTTCTAACCGAAGTGATTTCACGCTGAATTCTAACTTTATTTAATACAATCAAACACTCCGTGATCCAGTTTGGCTGATCACGCAAGCGCCTGAATGCAACTGTATGCCCCCCCTCAGCTACGTCTCCAGCCTCCCATCCAGCTAATCCTCTACCCACTCAGCTACTCCACAAACAGCAGATTTCAGGGCCTTTCTAGCCACTCTGTGCATGTGGGTGTCTTCCGCCCTGGCCGCTCCAGGTACCTGTGTTCTCTCCTGGAGGCACCACACACGGAGGAAGGGCAGAGAGGCTGGCTGAGTAACTTGTCTCTGGCAAAGGACCTTGAGAACAGGTTTGCCTCGTACTCAAGCCAAAGCTGCTTCTGTTTCTGCAGGAACTCTCCTGCCACCGCCCCAAAGCCTTCAGTAACGTTCACTCCACGGGCCTCATGTGATTAATTATTTTGTGGGTAGAAATCAACAGACTCCCATAGTAGACACCAGAGCAGAAATGAACAAACAGCCTCAAGATTCAGAGCAAAGAGCAAGAATTTAACCGAAGCAAGAAGTCCTTGTCAAAGATGAAAATGAGAGTGTCGCGGGGAATGCGTAGAACTCTGGGTGGGCCAGTGGAACTTTCCACACGGTTTGGAATGGGGTTGAAATGATTTTAAATAATATTTTTAGAGGGAAGTAAGATCCAGCTGAAATCTGAGGTGACAAATGACTCTTAATTATTGATGAATTTAAGCATATAAAATCCTATATTCTTAATACTTTGAGACCTCAAAATTTATCTAGGTCTTTGCCTCCAAACTTGCTGTTTTTCAGAATTACTTACGTGTTCTTTAAAAATTTACATTCCTCAGATCCATCTTCAGAGATTCTGATTCATGAATCAGATGGTTCTGATGTAAGCAGTTGACAACCCAGTGTTTGGGAATCTGTTAATTTTCCAAACCCCTTTGTTGTACAGATGAGGAATCTGAGGTGTCCCTGTAGCTGTGGCTGGAGAGGCTCGAATTAGGGAGCAGGTGTTTAAGGGACCATGCATGGAAAGGGGTTGAAGATGAACTTCCTAACCCCAGATGTCTCCTGAGGGCCCCTGTCGCAGACAGTGAGGACAGGAGAGAGTTTAGTTGTATCCAACTTGTCAGACTGTAACTCACCCCAAGATTCGATTGCTTATGGGGCCACAGAAGTATCTTTTACCTTTGCTGAATATGCAGCTTGGGGAATGTTTAATGCCTTTTAAACTGTATTTTGTTCCTGGAAGTGGCTCCAGCAAACTCTTCTCTTACCATGTTGAGGGAGTGGGGAAGGAGACAGGTTCTACTCCCCAACAAGAATGTGCACGCTCCAGGGCTGGAGAAGATGCTCCTAAAACTTCCTCTGAACCTGATCTATTTGAAACTCAGAGCGCCCTTAAACCCCTGGAAGCATGATCTTGACTGTTCCAGATCTGCTCTCCCGCATGGTGCCTGGTAGAATGCAGGGGCTCAGGCAAACGCTCTCCAGAAACCACATTCTTTCTGGTTCCCAGAGCACCCCCCGCCCCTGCCAGCTCCCAGGCTCGGGCTCACCTTTCCTGGTGATGGGCTCTGAAGTTGGCTGCGAGAAGCCTGGACCTGCTGTTTTGCCTTTGGTTGTGAGTGCCGTAGGCTCTTTCCTGCCAGCACTCAGAGGAAGTCACTCAGACTTCAGAACTCAGGAAGCTCAGGGTGGGCCCAATGCTGATGACTTAAAGAGACAGAAACATTTCCCGTGAAATTGAGGGTTGGCAATGTTGCTCCTACAGAATCTACCTCCTGCTGTGACAAGCTGTGTGTATATATCCAGCAGGGCCCGTGATATCAACTATCTTGCCATATTCTAAGAAGGGAAGGGCATTGCAGGCCCTGAGGCCTCACTTGACTTCTAGATTGGGTTACAGAGCTAATCTTCAGTTGCCTTTGCTCTTCAGGAGCTTTTCCCCTTTATAAAATAGGCCCAAAGAGTCTCTTGTCCCAGAATAAAGAACATGATAACTATTCTCATGAACTGTCCATTGATTGGACTTCCATGTGGCCAGTGCAATCCTAGGATCCAGTCTGCTGGACAAATACGGAAGTCAAGTCCTACCATTCTCTGAGAAAGGAAGGCTTTGGCAGCTATTGAAGGACTTGAGCCTGGCTGGTATGTTAAGGATGAACCTCTTTGCCCTGTCTTTCAGTTAGCCTGATTAGGAGGCTTAGTCTAGTCATCTGTGTTGGTATCACCAATTCTAGCTATTCTGTCTTCTCTTAAGAGCATCATGAGGTCAGCAAAAGAGCCAATTGTTGGGCGATGGGAAGGCTGCAGAGGGACTGACTCCATACCTGGTAGGCCATTAGCTAGCTATGGGACCTCTCCTAACTCACTCAAACTTCCTGGAGTTGACTGTCCTTCTATGTGGGGAGGGGGATAGCCCGAGTCTTGGCCTACTGGCTGGGATCTGCTTTTTTACCTCTTTCATGCCACTCCATTTTTTTTCTGGTAGGGCAGAGACGCAACTTTCACTGTTTCCTACCTTTTATGCATGTTCTTCAGCAAAATCTCTGTTGAGATCATTTGCCCATTTTTTAGTCAGGTTACTTGGGTTTTTGTTTGTTTGTTTGTTTGTGTTTTGTTTTTTTTTTTGGTGGGTTTTTTTTTTTTTTTTTTTTTTTTTTTTTTTTTTTTTTTTTTTTTTTTTTTTTTTTTTTTTTTTTTTTTTGGTGTTTTTTTTTTTTTTTTTTTGGCTATTGAGTTGTATGAGTTCCTTATATATTTTGGATATTAACCCCTCATGAGACATATGGTTTGCAAATGTTTTCTCCCAATCCTTAGGTTACCTGTTCATTTTATTGATTGTTTCCTTTGCTGTGCAAAAGCTTTTTAGTTTGATGTAGTCCCATTATTTATTTTTGCTTTCATTGCCCGATCTTTTGGTGTCATATCCAAAAAATCATTTCCAGGACCAATGTCAAGGAGTTTTTCCCCTATGTTTTCTTATAAGAGTTTTATGGTTTCAGATCTTACATTTAAGTTTTTAATTCATTATGACTCTATTTTTGTGTATGGTGTAAGATAAGGGTCCAATTTCGTTCTTTTGCATGTGGATATCCAGTTTTCCCAACACTATTTATTGAAGAGACTATCCTTTTACCATTGTGTATTCCTGGTGCCCAGGTCAAAATTTAGTTGATCATATCTGTGTGGGTGTATTTCTGGGCTCTCTGTTCTGTTCCATTGGTCTATGTGTCTGTTTTTATGTTAGTACCATACTGTTTTGATTACTATAGTTTTGTAATATAATGTGATACCTCCAACTTTGTTCTTCCCAAATGTTGCTTTGGCTATTCAGAGTCTTTTGTAGTTATATAAAACTTCATAATTACTTTTTTTATTTCTCTGAAAAATGCCAATGAAATTTTGAAGTGGATTGTGTTGAATCTGTGTATTGCTTTGGTTAGTATGGACATTTTAGAAATATTAATTCTTCCAACCCATGAACATGCATATCCTTCCATTTATTTGTGTCTTCTTCAATATCTTTTGTCAATGTTTTATATTATAGTTTTCAGTGTACAGATCTTTCACCTCCTTGTTTAGATTTATTCATTATTTATTCTTTGTGATGCTATCATAAATGGGATTATTTCTTGATTTCCATTTTGGATAGATTGTTATTGTTGTAAAGAAATGCAATTGATTTTTGTATGTCGATTTTGTATCCTGCAGCTTTACTGAATAATTTTTTTTATTTCTAACAGCCATTCTTTTGTGGAGTCTTTAGGGTTTTCTACATGTAGGATCATATCATCTGCAAACAGGGATAATTTTACTTCTTTTATGATTTGGTGATCTTTTGTTTCTTATTCTTGTATGATTGTTCTTGTTAGAATTTCCAGTACTGTGTTGAACAGAAGTGGTGGGAATGAGCATCCTTGCCTTGTTCCTGTTCTTAGAGGAAAAGCTTTCAGTTTGTTCCCTTTGATTATGATATTGGCCGTGGGCTTTTAATAACGGCCTTTATTGTGTTGGGGAAATTTTCTTCTATATCTATTTTCTTGAGAGTTTTTTATTATGAAAGGATGTTGAACTTTGTTAAATGTTTTCTCTGCACCTATCGAGATAATCATGTGTTTCTAATTTTTCATTTTGTTAGCATGGTGTATTATATCAATTGATTTTCATTCGGTAAATCAACCTTGCATTTCAGTGATAAATCCCACTTGGTCATAGTGTATAATCTTTTGATGTGTTGTTGAATTTGGTTTGCTAGTATTTTATTGAGGATTTTTGCATCTATGTTCATCAGAGATATTGGCCTGTAGTTTTTTTTTTCTTGTTGTGTCTGTGGCTTTGGTATCAGGGTGATGTTGGCTTCATAAAATGAATTTGGAAGTATTATCTCTAATTATACTTTTTGGAAGAGTTTAAGAATGATTGGAATTAATTATTATTTGAATGTTTGGTAAAATTGAACCTCGAGTCTTCTGGGCTTGGACTTTTCCTTGTCGGAAGGTTTTTGATTGCTACTTCAGTCCCCTCATTTCTTATTGGTGCGTTCAGACTTTCTGTTTCTTCTTGATTCAGTCTTGGTAGGTTGTCTGTTTTTAGGAATTTGTCCCTTTCTAGGTTATCCAGTTTGTTGACATATGATTATTTATAATAGTCCCTTACAGTCCTTTTAATTTCTGAAGCATCTGTTGTAATATCTCCTCTTTAATTTCTAATTTTATGTATTCTTTTCTCAATATAGCTAAGGGTTTGTTGGCTTTGTTTATTTTTTTTGAAAAACTCTTACTTTTGTAGTATTTTTCCCTATAGTTTGTCTATTCTCTCTTTGACTTATTTCAGTTCTGATCTTTATTATTTCTTTCTTTCTGCTACCTTGGGATTTAATTTGTTCTTTCTCTAATAATTTAAGGTGTAAGATGAGGTTGTTTATTTGTGACATCTCTTCTTTTTTTAATGTAGGTATTTATTGCTATAAATTTCCCTCTTACTATTCCTTATTATGTATCCCATACTTTTGGTAAGTTGCATTTTTGTTTTCATTCATCTCATGATATTTTTACAGTTCCTTTTTTGATTTCTTCTTTGACCAAGTGGTTTTTCAAGAGTATGTTATTTATTTTTAAGTATGTGTGAATTTTCCTGTTTTCTTGCCATTCAATTTCTAGTTTCATTCCATTGTGGTTGGATGAGATACTTGGAATGACTTTAATCTTCTTAAATTTGTTAAGATTTGTCTTGTGACCTAAAATGCGACCTATTCTGAAGAATGTTCCATGTGTGCTTGAGAAGAATGTGTATTTTTTTACTGTTGGGTAAAAAGTTCTGTATATGTCTATTAGATCCATTTGATCTTTAGTGTAGTTCAAGTGCACTTTCTTTATTGATTTTATGTTTGGATGCTTTATCCATTATTGAAAGTAAGGTTTTGAAGTCTCCCACTATTATTGTATTGCTGTCAATTTCTCCTTTCCAGTCTGTCAATATTTGCTTTATATACTTAGGTGCTCTGATGTTGGGTGCATTCGTATTTACTATTTTTTATATGTTCCTGTTAAATTGACCCTTTTACCATTATGAAACACTGTTTTTTTTCTCTAACGACTGTTTTGTCTGGTATAACTACATACTCCTGTTTTCTCTTGGTTACAATTTGCATAAAATATCTTTCTCATCCCTTTACTTTCAGCCTATGTATGTCCTTAAATATAAAGTGAGTTTTTTTGTAGACAACATACAGTTGGATCTTAATTTTTTAATCCATTCAAAAACTCTGTATTTTTATAGGGTATTTTAGTCCATTTACTTTTAAAGTAATTATTGATAAGGAAGATTTAGTACTGTCATTTTTTAAAACTATTTTCTCTTTGTCTTATAGTTCTTTTTTCCCTCTTTTCTCTGTTTCTGTCTTCTTCTTTGTTTCATTTTTAATTCAAGTCAAGTGTTCAACTGATCTGAGATGTCGTCAGTCTCCTGCGAAGGTCCTGACTGATACAGAGGCTCAAAATCACTGACAACCCAGGGCCAAGGTTCTGTAGCTCAGGATTGATCTCGGTATCTGTCTATTCATCACCTCTGCCTTCGTGCTTACTTATAGCTCATGGGTCTCCAGTTTTAGCTCCTCAATCTTTTTTATGTATATTGTTTGCTTCACCCTTGGAATTTTCCTTATTTTCTGATGAGCTTATCAATCATAAAAATTCTGTTTCTTTTAATAACTTAGGCTCTATTTGCATTTAGCAGGATAATATTTCAGAATCTGGTTCACCATCTTGCTTGATGTGTACATTCTGATGCTAAATTTTAGGGGTGCCAGGGCTAAAATCTAGCCAAGCCCCTTTCAATGTTAAGCAAATTTGATATACATAAAACAGACTATTGATGCGTGAGTGTGTCTGTCTGTTCTAGTTGCTGGGCATGAATTGGTTTTGTTACAGAGTAAATGAGCCATGTGTCTACTTACCATCTTTTGAGGACTAAATCATGAAGAGAATTAAAGATATGTAATTCTAGAAACGTTAGAGTTTACATACTATTTTATTGCTATTTTTATCATATTCAGTAGTAATGTCAGTATTATAAAGAAGAAAAAGTGTTTTCAGGAACATAAAACTGGCTTTAGAGATTAGCAAAGGAGAGAAATTTTATGTTTATAGTTACCAAAAGGTTTTAGTATTGTATTTAAAAGCAAATGGTAACTTTTAAAATAATGTGGTTCATTAATAAATGGTATAATATGTTAAGATTTAAATATTTCACAGAATCTCAAATATGACATCAGGCACCACATTTTACAGGGAAGGCACTGTTATTCACCACTAAATGACAGCAAGTAAATAATTACTGACCTGTGACTATAATCTAGAAGATCTGCATTCTGGCACAATGGTCCTTCTCAGAATTATTATTAACTTTTTGGGTATAATACACAGTAAACTACAAAATAAATTGCACATGCTGAAGAGTAAGGAGTAAAACAAATTGCACATGCTGTACAATATACAAAATAACAGAATTAGCAATTTGACATACAATTGAATACAAAATAAAATACACAGTTGTGTTTTGATTAGGGCCCTTCGTAGGCAATTTGCTTTGGCCATGGTTGTGCGATGTCTCTGAATTTCCATGTATTCTATAAGATTCCCTCTGAAATCTTTTAATTTTTCCTCTGACCTGACAGATCCACATTTTGACCCTTGTGCGTGGCTGTACAGCCCATTGGTATAGTGGTTGCCCCTCCTCTCCATCATCAAGCCCTTAATTAAGTCCATCAGCTCCTTCACTTGGTCATCCTGATCATTCCCCTTAGCTCGGTTATTAAAGGCACAGACTCGCCCCCCACATGCTGCCACCAGCTTGCTGAGGGCTTTGTTGTCTGAGTCACGGATGTAATCCATCAAGGAGCCACCATCAAGGTCTTCCTTGTGGGTAAAGAGGACAATTGTGTGTCTCATGGCATCCCCTCCAAAGATCTCCTGTATCCTCTGCACAGCCTGCTGGTCCTGGGTGGTGTATCGGCCCAGCTGGGTCACGAGCAGCAGCACATGGGGGCCTGGTGCAGAGAGTAAGTAGCCCCTCTGCACCTCTTTGTACAGAGCTTCGGAGTGGTCCTTCTCAGAAAACATACCTGGTGTGTCAATAACGACCATCTCTCTCTCTCCCCAGCTTCCCCGACCTTCACTGCAAGTCTTAGTCAAGGTCTGGGCACTCAGCCTCGACTCAAATGCTTGTTTCCTGAGGATGCTGTTCCCTGTAGCACTTTTGCCAGTTCCTGTTTTGCCCACTAGAATGATTCTCAGCTCTGATCCACTTACATGTTGGCTGTTTGTATGTGGTCCTGTCAGGAACAAGTTTACAGTGTTATTACTATACTGATCATGGCAATGGAATATTTTCAATGACAAGGAGGTATCCCTCATTATGGGAAAAGATACTCTCACAATCTATTGTATTTATGAAATAAAAGCTAACTCCGTTATCAAATAAAATATATAAATTACAGTTTTTAAAACATCTCGATTTCTCTAGGACTGCAGGGTATTGCTATATTGGTCCCTGAAAGAACATACTTAGAGGATGAGATGGATTTGGAAACATATCTCATCATGCAATGCTTGCCTGAATCACTCAGTTGTGGCCCTCTCAAAGACAAATTTTCTGGAGATCAGAGATGTGTAGTGAAGACTGTGGGTTCCATCTCACAGTGGGCCAAGTAACCTGGCTCTGTTCCATGGCCAGAGATGGCTCCTCTGACCTTAGATGGGCAGAATACAGTCATGACCACCAGGGAAATGGTTGGACCAGAGAAATAACAGAACGAGAAGTGTGAATTATTTTTACTAATAAAGAAACAGCTGATAGTTTATAAAGGATATCGTAATTTTGCTTAGAAAGAATAGCATAATTTTATATAAATTAGGCACAGAATATGGTAAACTCCCTTCTCTCCTTCCCTGTATCCCTTCAACGTGTGTAAGGTTCTGGGGAGAGAAATGAATGGGGACAGAGGTATAAAGGAGGTATAAAAATTGTGTCTCAGAGACATGAAAGGGGAAGGCATGGGAGCCAATGTCTCTTGTAACAACTCCAGGGCTTAGCCTCCAGATTCTCTGCAAGGAGAATGAGAGTTACAAAAGTCACTGCTTAGGGAAGCCTGAAACGTAACTTTCTATCATGTACTTATAGTTCTCCCAGTGTAGATATAATGCATCCATCATGGGAAATTTTCAACCACAAGCAAAGTTTCTAACAATGTTGTAGACATTTTACTCATTAAATTACCGGAGAGTCATACCTGGAAAGTTTAACCAAAGATTAAATTCTCATGCAGAAAGGAAGGGAAAGGGTTTGTTAATCTTTTACCCATTGGTTCCTTTTTTTCTACCTTATTTTACCTTATTTTGCACATAAACCTGCAACTTGCCCTAGAACATAAAACTATTAAAATTTATAAATTTCATAAATGGAAAAGCTGGCATTTTAACTTGTTATAAGCCTGAAGCATTAGTGCTTTGTCATGTTGCTCTGTCAACCCTTGTTGCATGTATGTAAGTATTTTCTCTCCTAATCAAATTTACTGCAATTTGTGGGCATCTTATCATATTTTCCCAGTGCAGTTATTGCCTCACAATAGACATATAATAGAAATTTTGCTTAAAAAGAAACAGGCACTAGGCGTTTTTACATTCTGAAAACAGAAGCCAAAGAGTTCCTGATCTACCCCTCCAAGGCTCGCTTAGAGGTGGCCAAACTGCATTTTTGACCTTCATCTAAACTACAACGAGTAAATGACGGAATCATTGAAGAGAATTGGTGGGAGTCCCTAGTTGCTGGTCCTGCAGGGAGCACTGTGCCCTTGTCTCCCACGGGGAGGGCATGGGGAAGAGAGCTCTCTCCATCGCCAGCCAAGTGGGGGGAGTCTCTGAAACAACCACTCATGAATACCGTGCATGCCTCAAGAAACTGAGAGACAGACATCTCACTTCCCAGATGAATGTTTGCTGAACTACAGAAACTTGTAAACCTACCCAAGTGTAGCAAAGTGAAGAGAATTCTTGAGCAAATTTTTGAAAGAAATAAGCAGATATTACCTGGAGTTTGAGGACATGTATGGAACATGGACACACATGTCCATTTCCTCTCTGGAGAATTCCAGATTTGGAAGGTTGGCTAGAGCCACCTAGGAGACCAGGGCAAGCAATAATGGCCCAAGGGGCTTCCCATGGACAGAATGGATCCTACAGAAAATAACTAGGCACAGCTGTCTTGATGGGACCCTGCCTTGTGCGGCAAGGGAGTGTGACAGTAAGAAGATATGAGGGCTACTGCCGAGGGAAGGAGCTGCAGTCTAGGCAAAGCAGTCACCAGAGAGTGTGTAGCTGTGTCAGGGGAGTGTGCAGAACGTAAGTACTTGATGGCAGTGAGGACCACCCCAGAGACAACAGCAGGGACAATGCGACCCAAGAGCTCTGGCTTCTTTCTCCAATCGCCCCTCCCCCTGTCTGACTGGGAAGGAGGGACAAATAGGAGGGCTGAGGAGGCAGAGATGGAAGTGATCGGAGGACATCTGGAAGGTTCCAGCGCTCAGGCTGAGGCTGAACGGGAGGAAGGGGAAGCCAGCATAGAATGTTAAGTTTGACAGTCGTCTGGACTGAACATTTCAACACCTGACATATGTGTCATAGTTATTTTAATAAGACTGTTCTTATAGTCCATGCTCATCAGAAAGGAATCTGCCTAAGATGGAGATAAGAAGTCAAGATTGCATAATTAGAAGCTGTGTTGGGAGGGAAAAAAGTTGCTTCTCATCTGGATCTCACAGAGTTCAGCTTATTCAATAAACAAGTTCCAGACACAGTGAAGCCAGAGAACCCCCTATTCTCACAGACAGGGGCTACGAGTGAACTTGGAGGGGAGGGAGATCTGGGCTTTTCTTGGTGCGAGAGACTGAAGACGGCTGGTGAGGGGCAAGGAACACGGAGGGGGCAGGAAAGGGGAGGACAAGACACAGAGAGAGAAACCAGGCGCACACAGATGGAAGCAGGGACAGGGGAGGGGAGGGATGAGAGATGGGAGGGGATGGGGGGGGAGAGAGAGAGAGAGAGAGAGAATCTTCTGAAAGGAGAGAGAGGGAAGAGAAGAGCGAATGGCAGGAGAAGGAATATTCTAGGCAGATCTAAAAGATCCGTGTATAAGGGAAAAGTTTGGATGCGTATTTTGGTTCCTGGTAGAATATTTTAGCAGTTTTGAGCTGGTGTTGGTGGTAGTGGTGGGAGTTAGAATAAGATCCCTTGTCCCCCCACCCGCCTTTTTAAAATTTTGCCCAGATGTCATCGGAAAGAACCAACCACACGGACACAGGAGGTTCCTTTCTCACCGGAACATCTGCTTTCATTTTGGTCCATTGGTGTTCCTGAGGGACGGAGAGACAAGGAACTTTATTTTTCTGTTCTAAATCACAAAAAGCCCTTACATTTCTAGACAACCATGTTTCCTTTGCCTGCTCGTAATGGACAAGGCAGGTGGGAAGAGAACTACTATTCCTGTCTTATAGGGATACTGAGTCACCTGCCCAAGCCTCCCGGAGAGCTGAGGAGCGGACTTCATCTATAAATCCCATGCCTGGCTCTCTCGTGGTTTTTTCCTCTCACAAATCCTCCCAGTCCCCGTCTTTGGCTTTCCCTGGCCACACACCCTTCACTTCTCTCTTGGGCGTCCCCTCCCCGCATGGGAGGCTCAGTCCTGTCCTCCTTTTCTCCTCCCCCCTCCTCCTTCCACTTCTCTGCCCTCCCCAAACCCCTCCCTTCATGTCGAGTCTTTGCTGAGAGACTCAATGAATTAAGAGCATGACTCCCGGAAAGTAGACAGTCTTTAAACCAGACACACACTTCATTTGATCCATCAATTACTTGAATTTTCCTCATCCCGGCAGTCACTGATGATGGAGCCCTTGCAATCTAGTAACTTCTCATATGCAGCGAAAAGCATCGGCTCATTTTCATCAGATAGTTTCTCTTGCTTAAATCTGGCAGGCACAGACCAAGCCTACTAGCACAGCAAACTTGTAACCGCATGTTAATGCCCGAACTCTTCCTAGTTAGCACTTTCTATTGGCTTAATGCTAAGGAAACTCTTTGCCTGTAATGTGTAAAACGAATTATATGTAGTTATCCTGTAACCTGGCTTCATTTAAGCTAAAGGAAGTCACTCTGAATTGTTTCCCTTAAAACAGGGCAAATTTGTTCTAAAAAAAGTTAAAAACGTATGCATGGCCTGGGACCCAGAAACCAAGATCAGAACTTTTTGTAAATATAAGCTTACCTGGTTTGCTGTCAAGGGAAACAGATGGCTGTCTGTTCAAACCTTTTACTCTCCAGCTCAGCTCGGAGAGAAAAACAAAAGGAAACAGAAACTCCCCACCGTCTTCTTCTTTTTATCTCTGCTGAGCTTCTCAGCTGCGAAAGAACCCCACCAAGTGCCTGTGTTTGGAAGTCTCTTTTCTGTCAATGTACAAAATAAACGGTTTGTATGTGAAAGTTAATCAGTAGTTATTTGCTACCATATGGACCAATCTTCTTTTTAAAAGTGAAAAAAGAGTGTGTGAATGATTTCATCTGGACAGGAAAGAAAGACAGCGATGCCAGGGGAGTAGTAGATTCGGTTCCTTCTCATGCCGGCTGTGTCCCAACAGTTAAAAGTTTGCTAAATGCAAAAGTCCCTCTGAGAAGGGCTTAGACCTCATCCACGCTGCAGCAGGGGCTGTTCTAAAGGCAGGTGCTGCTGGGGGAGAGGGGAGAGCACGGGAGCGGGGGGGCACCTCTGCCAGGGACTGTCCAGGGGAGAAGGACACCGAAAAGGGAGCCCCAGGACAGCTGGCGTTGTCTGAGTGGCCGTGAGCAGCAGTCATTAGCCATCCAGACATTTAGCCATAAATAACCCATGGCTTCCAGGCATCCAGGCTGTTTTTTCCTGTCCAGCTCTGTAATTTCAGGGAACGTACCCCTGGGGAGAAACTACCTAGGAAATGTCTACAATAATAACCTGTAGGGTTCTATTCAGGAAGAAAAACCTAAACAGTTATACACATATTTTTTTTCTTATATGCAAGACAATCACCACAGCAGGGGAAGAGAGAAAATGGAATTTACATTGTTTTTAAATACCCCAGATTAGTAGTGACACATGTTGCTGTCTTTCCCAGTCCCTTGATCAGGAACAATCACATGGCCCTAAAATCTCTATAAAGGGAGGCCGGGAAATGCAGTGGAGCCCCTGGCACGTGGGTGAACACTAGCACCTTTACAACACACTGTTACTGCTTTGTTTTGTATTCTTGCAGGTCCTTTACCATATAATCTCTTAAGTGTACTTATGGAACAATACAACATGGGCACCTCCTGCTTAATGTCAGTTCATCTATTCTTAAAAATAAAACATTGTGTTTAAAAACACTAACTGGGACCCATTTCCTATTGATTTATATGTAAAACAAATATAATGCATCATATATCAATCCCAAAGCCCATCAATTTTCTAAATCATATATAAAATTCAGTAAGCACCTATATGTAAGAAAAACTGTCACCTTAAACTATAAAAGCTTAAAATAATGCATTTCTGAATACTAAAAAAGGAAAGCTATTGGATAATGTAACAGGAATCCGGGCAGTCTACTTGGTGCATTGGGTGGATTAGCACCATGACTTACGCTCATTCATCCCTCAGCTTGTCCATTTTCAGTGCTGGCTGTGTCTTCATTTTGGTAGAAAGATGGATTTATAGTTCCGTGAATTATACTCAGGTACAACAATGTCTAGAGAAAGAATTATGGTCTTCCTTTTTTTAAGGAGAAAGTAAACTTTCTTTTTTACAGAAAAACACAAAATGATATATATGTGTATATCTAATAACAGAGCTGCAAAATGCATAAAGCAAAAATTGTTAGAACTAGAGAAAGAAACAGAGCGATAAATAATTGGAGATTTTAATACCACTCGTTTAGAAATTGATAGAATTGCCCAACAAAAAATTCGTATGATATAGAAGATCAGAAAAGCACTGTTGGCCATCCTGATGTAATTCCTGCTTATAAACATGCCTTATAGATGCAGGACGCATGTTCCTTTTCAAGTGCAAATCTGCACTCGTGCAGACAAATAATATGCTGGAAAATAAATTAGTGTCAGTAAATTTGAAATTATTGAAATTGTACCAAGTATGTTCTCTGACAATTGGATTACATAAGACATCAACAACAATATGGTGTTTAAATTATGTCCAAGGACTTCAAAATTTAAAAACTGATCATGAAAATACAACTTATCATAATTTGTTGGATGCGGTTAAATCAGTGCTCAGAAGGGAATATATAACTATAAATACTTTTGCAAGAAAGAGAAAGGAAGGAAGGGAGGGAAAGGAAGAAATCCTCATCACAGATTGGGAGAAGAAATTCACAAAAACATATATCTGGGAAAGGACTGTTATTCCTGATAAAGAGTTCCTACAACTTAATAATAAAAAAGACATAACCTGCTAAAAATGGGCAAAAATATTGAACAGATATGTCATGAATGACTAAAAAGCACATGCAAGTGAGCTTAACATCTTTAGTCATCAGGAAAATGCCAACTTCAATCAGAGTGAGGTCGCACTGCGTCACTCAGAATGGCTAAAATAAAAAATAAAAGACAACGAGTGAAGATTTGGAATGGCCCCAACTCCCATGCACTGTTGATGGGCGTGTAAAATGTTACAGCACTGAGCAATGTCCGGCAGTTTCTGTGTCCTGCAGTGGAGTATTAAGTCTTTCTTCATACAGAGCACATACGTTTCTTACCAGATTTGTTCCTGAGAATTTAACTTTCATGTTACTATTCTAAATCAGAATTTATCCTTTTACCCTATTTTCTAAAGAGCTTTTATTTTTGTGAAGAGAAATACAATAAATTTTAATGAATTAACTTTATAACCAGCTAATTCATTTATTTCAGTATTTAAAAATTATTTTTATTTACTTTTGATTGTCTTGGAGTATTCCCAAGTTTGTCACAGACTCCGGTGCAAATAATGGTAATTTTAGGGCCCTATTTCCCAAACTATCTCATGTTGCTTTCTCTTGTATGGTTGTGTTTACTGTTACCTTTTAAAAAGTGAACTAATGTTGTGTTTTTATTTTAACTGTAGGGCACCTAATATTAATGCTGATGCTAGTGATTGCAATTAATTAGTTCATTTTAAAATCAGTGTATACACACTTTAGTCCCATTTCATTAAAAGCTTTTATCTGAGGTGTAAATTTGTAAAAAAAATTTTAATGTTAATTGAGATATTTTCATGATTTTCTCTATTGACCTACTTACTAATATTGTAAATTACTTTAATAAGTTTCCTGATATAGGTGATAGGTACATGCGTTATGTAAAAATTGGGTTCCAAGGAATGCAGACTGTGGAGAGGAAGATCAAACTCAGACGAAGGAGGCTGGTTCACGGGTGCTCTCAGGATAAACACTTGCGGGAAGGGAAGAACACAGGATCAGGCAGGGAGAAGTTAGAGCGAGACGTAGTGACCATGAGTGTCGACTCCACCGGGAGCTCTAAAGTTTGGATGGACCTTCAGAGTAAAGGTGAGGGGCTGGACTTTGTGATTCCACCCACCAGTTGCAAGCTGCTCCTGGGAAAGACACTTGACCTTCTGTAAGGCATCTGTCTTCAACAAAAGCCAATTTCTGGACAGGGCAGACAGCTCCACGCTGAGGGCTAATCGCTGGA
>RJWJ010033738.1:0-17691 GCA_004363605.1 Indri indri | reverse complement strand
AAAAAAAAAAAGAGATGGGGTCTTGTTATGTTGCCCAGGCTGGTCTTGAACTCCTGGCCTCAAGTGATTATCGTGCCTCAGCCTCCCAAGTAGCTGGGATTACAAGTACAAGCCCTTGTACCCAGCCAACCACTGCAAATTGTTCTTATCCTCATTTTAGAGATGCAAAAATCAAGGCTGGGGCGGGGGGCACAATTAACATCCCAGTTAGGGAGTGGCAGGGCTGGGATTTGTGCTTCTGTCTGACTCCCCAGCCCATGTTCTTTGCCACCATGCTGAACTCTTAAGGCAGCGGTTCCTAATTGTTTTTGGTCACTACTCCTTTCAAAATATATTGATTTAACAATGGGCCCTCTTCCAAGAACAATGCATTTCTGTATGCACTCACAAATACTTTGCACTAAGCTATGGGTCCCATCCATGGACCAGTCCATAGACCTTAGATAAGGAAACTTAATGATAAAGTGATGGGACTAACTAGCCTGGTTGGGGGTGAAGGAGCATTCTCCCCTGACCTGCTAGGGCTCCGTGGGCTCACCAGCCACATTCCCAACCCTGCTGATTTGGGTTTGTAAATTCATCCATTCCAAGGCTGTTTGGAGCCCTCAGTGAAGGGAAATTCTTACCAGCCTCTTGGCAAAACCTGGATTCCTGGAGTTTTACAGGAAGGAAAATGCAACCAGCTCCCTGGAGGCTGCTCCTTGACTACCACCAGAGGGTAGTGACCCAACCAGGATGCCAGCACGACATCCCAAAGGGTTATGACATTGTTTGTGTAACGGCATTACCAGTTAATCCATTGCTCCCTTGGCGACACATCAGCTGCCAGTCCAATCTCAGTCCCGGTCTCTCTTTGGCACCGAGATTCCTGGGCTCTGCTTCAGGTTCTATCACTGGCTTGGTGCAGGCATTCTTGAGGGAGTTACTTAGGCTGAAAAGGCTAAGAGGACAAGCAGCAGATTATGGCAGAACGGCAGTTCTCAACTGGGCATGGCTGTGCCCCCCAGCCAGGGGACATTTCTCAATATCTGACATATGGCAATCAGTTGTCACAACTTGAGGGGAGGTGTTGGCTGCTACTGGCATCTAGTGAGTAGAGATTAGGGATGCTGCTAAACGTCATACCTGGCAAAGGAGGGTCCTCTCCACGACAATGAATTATCTGGCCCCAAATATGCCAAGGTTGAGAAATCCTGTGGTAGAAAGGCCCTGATTGTTGAATAGACCTCAGATGGACTAGGATTGGAATCACTGGCATGCTGTATGGCCTTGGGCAAGTCACTGAAATTGTGCAAACCTTAGATGAGTCAGCATAGAGATAAGAACACAGATTCTGGAGTTTGAATCCCAGCTTCACTAAGCAGCTGTGTGACTTTAGGCAGAATGCCTCACCTCTCTGAGCCTGTTTCCTTACCCATAAAATGACTTAGGCATGTTGGCAGTTAACCATGGAAAATGCTTAGCACTGGGCCTGACACACAAGTGCTCAAATGTTAGCCCATGTTATCACACTAGCCTCCTTGCTTTTTCCTCTTGAAACTTGTATAGCACATACCTTCTGGACCCACAAATACCATAACGTAGGGTGTTGTCCGCTCGTTTCCACTTTGTTGATGCCCCAAACTCCTTGAGGGCAGGGACTTTAGATTTCTTCGCCTCCCCCTAGGCCCTTAGAAAGATGCTTAGCACCTTACCTGCATGACGTTTTCATTTGGAAGGTGTTCTTAACACTAATTAGGAATGTTCTTGGTTTCACTGTTTCACAGAAGTTTTGCATTTAGATTGATATAAGGTTCTCACAAAACGGGTTCCACTTATAAGTTACTATTCCTTTTGAAACCATCCAATTTGAGGCAAATCCAGCACCTCTGCAGTAATTTTGTGTCCAAGCTCCCGCTGGGGCTTAGAGAAGCAGCAGCTGTTGACATGTCAGCTTAGCTGTATTTTACCTGGGTTACTTGTCCCACTTTAGCCAAGTTGAGGGAGAATAGGCATAAACTTTGAGACAAGGAAGATGCTGCACAAAACTCTTCTAAACAATTCATTAGTTGGCACATCCCCTGAAAATACCCTTTTTATCCCTAGCAAAGCTGAGATTATAAATTCCTCAAGGGCCGGGCGCGGTGGCTCACGCCTGTAATCCTAGCTCTCTGAGAGGCCGAGGCGGGTGGATCGTTTGAGCTCAGGAGTTCGAAACCAGCCTGAGCAAGAGCGAGACCCCGTCTCTACTAAAAAATAGAAAGAAATTAATTGGACAACTAAAAATATATAGAAAAAAATAGCCGAGCATGGTGGCACATGCCTGTAGTCCCAGCTACTTGGGAGGCTGAGGCAGAAGGAAATAAATAAATAAATAAATAAATAAATTCCCCAAGAACAGAGATTGCGTACTTTATCTGCTTTATTTAGGAACATTTCAGATACTCTAAAAAAGGCTCATTGATAATGAAAATGAAACTTACAACAGAGGAAGGCCTCTATCTGCCATACAACTGCTTTGGGAGTATGTTTCCCTATTTTCACTACCTTAATTGTGTGTGACCAAAATGGAAAAAAAAAATACGGGACAACAGTGCAGCTACAAGTTTAAGCTGGCCTGGGGGGAATTTCCAATTCTGCCACTTACCAGCTCTGCGATATTGGACAAGTTATTTTGCTTCCCCAAACCTTAGGTCTTTCATTTGTAAAATGGCTTCAATAGTTGTGCTTATAATTTATAGCGTTGTTGACATAAATGTAAAACACTTGGTATAGAGCTTGATACAAAGTAAGCCTTTCAAAAATGTTACAGATCAATATACAGTTGTCTCTTGGTATCTGTGGCAAAGTGGTTCCAGGACCCCACGCAGATACCAAAAATGCAAGGATGCTCAAAGTCCCTTATATAAAATGGTAGTATTAATATTTGCATATAACCTATGTACATACTCCCATATGTTTTATTTTTTAATTTCTGCATATTATGGGGGTACAAATGTTTAGGTTACATTGCCTTCGCCCCCTCCCCCAACAGAGCTTCAAGTGTGTCCATCCCCCAGATGGTGCGCATTGCACTCATTATGTTTGTATATATCCATCCCCTCCTCCCCCCTCCCATCTGGCCGACCCCCGATAAATGTTATTTTTGTATGTGCATTTAGGAGTTGATCAGTGAAACCAATTTGCTGGTGAGTACACGTGGTCCTTATTTTTCCATTCTTGGGATACCTCACTTAGTAGAATGGGCTCCAGCTCTACCCAGGAAAATACAAGAGGTGCTATATCACCATTGTTTCTTATGGCTGAATATACTCCCATATTCTTTAAACCATCTGTTGGTTACTTATAATGCCTAATACAACATAAATGCTGTATAAATCGTTGTTATACTGTACTGCTTAGGGAATAAAGAGGAGGAAAAAAAGTCTGTGCATGTTCAGTATAGACACAACCATAAACAGATGCAGAACCCATGAATACAGAGGGCCAACTGTACTAAATTTGAAGGGAAAAAAGCAACAACTATCATTACTCAGATAAATCCACATTCCGCGTGGGAAATGACACGACCCCTCCATGTCCTTACAGCCATGGCAGTGCTACTTCTTAGCCCTGAGGAGTTCCTAATCACCAATGGCTGACCCAATCCCCTCTTCCCACCTTTCCACCAAGGCCTTCCACAGGTCGAAGGAAAGAGGCACAGACATGGGTTTAGAGAAACTTGTGTTTAATGGTAAAGCTTAGCACACTCCAGCACCAGGAATGGCATGGAGTCGCAGCAGCAGGGACGGGTAGGTGACCCCCCATGGAGCCTCACATGGCGAAGAGGATGAGGAAGGCGACCATCAAACAGAAGAGCCCCATGGCCTCAGACAGGGCAAAGCCCAGAATGGCATAGGAGAAGAGCTGCTGCTTGAGTGATGGGTTCCTGTCAGGGACAGAGATGGATGCCAGCACAAGGTGAGGGCACGGATACCAGTGGAGGACACAGGAAGGTGAGGTGAATGGGAAGGGCTATGACCGGGAGAAGGTCCAGCCTGCACGTATCCTGAGGGTTTGGATGGGCAAGCAGAATGGGCCAACTTAGTAAGTTTAAGTGAGCCAGGTTGGACATGGCTCCTGAAGGGATCCCCTCCTATCAAGACTTCCCCCAAATAGGGTGAAACTTACAGTGGGAGATGCTCTAGGCCACCCAAACTTACCTGGCATAGCCAATGATCAAACTTCCAAACACTGTTCCAATGCCAGCCCCTGAACCAGCCACACCAACTGTGGCTGCCCCAGCACCAATAAACTTGGCTGCTGTGTCAATGTCCCGGGAGACAACACTGGTCTGGAACTCCCGTCTGGCCACCTGGAGTGGGGAGCTGCTATAGGATGGCTAGGAGGGGAAGTAAGGAAGGAGAGAGCGCAAGGGGATAGTGAGGCACAAGGACAGGTGGCTGACTTCACCCTCTCACCCCACCCACCTGAGCTCTGAAACTGTTGGCAAGCAGCCTGGCAAATAAAGAATGCTCTGACTGCAGAGTATGCTGGAAATTAGTCTTAGGGTCGGTTTTTAGACAGGGCTAGGGAAATTTTGTGGGTTAGGCAAACCTCACATACAATGCTCGCCTTGGGGGACTTAGAACTATAAAAGAACCACAGATTCTCTAACTATTCTCCCAGTATGGCCTAAAGGCAACTCAACCTGAAGGAGCCCTGTCTGGGGACATTCCTAAGAGGGCCCTTACTCCCTCACCTGTTTAGATGGATTCTCTGGCCTATTCAGAAGGGAGGCAGACACAGGTCTGATTAGACCCCTGCTACAACAGCGGATCTGTAAAATTAAAAAGACACATCCCACCACCAAATCAGGCAAGGAAAAAAAAAAATCCTAATTGCCAAGCTCTGTCAAAAATGACTACAACATCATAAACAGAGAAAGTCCAATGTATTTCAAGGCCAATTATTCCTGTTTCTACCAGATAGGTCCACACCAGAGACAATTATCCTAAGAGCCTGGTGTAGTCAGCAGTGGCAGCCTTCATCATTCAAAACCATGTACCAAAGTTCACTTGTTTGGGCAGAGCTTTAATCAATTTCCCAGAACAGAAACCCACACTGATATCAAAGCAGGTATAGAAAGGGTATGTACCCAAACCACCAAAGTAATCAGAGGGGGACATTTTATTTTGCTAAAATGTATTTAATTCTGCACACCCTAAATGGAATGGGCTGCTAAGCCTGGTGACGCTCCTGGAACAGCCATCCGAGGAGAGTCATCTGTAACATAGCTTTCTTGAAATACTTTTTAGTGCAGTGAGTGGTTCTCACACCTAGCTGCACATTACAATCACCTGGAGAGTTCTAAAAAGTATAGATACTGGGCTCTGCCCCCATTCCCAAAGTCTGATGCAACTGGTTTGAGGTGCAGCCTGGGCATAAGGATTTTAAAAAGCTCCTTAGATGATTCTAATGTGCAGCCATGGTTGAGAACCACTGATTTAGTGGGCTGTCTGGCTATGGCCAAGCCAGGCTGGGGAGTAAAGGTCAAATCTAGACTCCCTGTCAACATTCTAAAGCCAAGACAGCTTGGTTTACGGGCCCAAATAAACAGGGGTTACCTTCATCACATCCTACAAACTCCCCAAAGAGCCAACATCATCAGGACGCCAAGCTTCTCTCAGTTCATTCATTAAACATCGATGGCGCCCACACCACAGCTGGCACTACAGAACACCCCGGAGCCGCAGCTTACCAGAGCCGGCGAAATGAGTAGTGCCCCGGTGGTCTGCATTTTTTTCAGTCTGCAGAGGGGAAAAAAAGTAATAATAATTCCACTGGGAGCCTGGTTGTTCGCTTATAGTGGCGACCTTCGGTCGTCCCCTTCGCCCTCGGCCGACCTCTCTGGACCACGCTCTTGCTTGCATCGTGCCCCAGCTGAAGAGGGCATTAGAGGTCAGAGAGACAGCGCGGCCGGTTGGCAGGGGAAATCACGGACATCGGAAGTAAAGGAAGGAGGCCCGAACCCCAGAAGGGAAATGTTGCGAAAGGGGATGGTCTCCCGGGAAGACTGGAGGCCGACACTGGGCAGATGTCGCGTAGGGCCCTGCCCATCTTGCACAGCTGTCCTCGACGCGCCCGAGCCGGGGCAGTAATCGCTCATTACTGTTGGTAACTAACATTAATTGATGAGGCTGCATATACAGGGTCTCATCGCCTCTCCCAGCACTGGGGGCAAATGCCCCTCCACACAGCCCAGCCCACAACCCTGCCGATCGCTGGCTCCTGGCCCCAAGTCACCTGCACTCCCTCTGCCCTGCAGCCCCTGCTCGGCCCACCAGCGTTCGCCCTGCTCAAGGTGACTGACTCACCTCTCCGCTTTAGCCCTTGGTCTCAGCGTTCCGCTCCCCCACCCACGTGTCCTGGGGCCCCTCCACTCTCATTGGCCGCAATCCCCCCGCGTCTCCATTGGTTAGCATCATCGATTCCTCCTTTCTTATTGGTTTTCCGCAGCTCCTTCCTCTCTCTCCACAGGAGCTTCGTGGCAATTCCCGCCTCCATGCGGGTAGAGGCGGGGTTTTCCTCCGAGATCTGGATTGCGATTGGTCGATCCCTGAACCTCTCGACCATAGAGTCGGTGGGACTCCGAGGTTCCATAACCTCCCGCACAAAATGGCGACCAGGGTGGAAGCTGAAGAAAAAGGCGTGGGAGAGATGACCGGACGCACAACGCAGACAGACACATGACCTTGACTCTGGGCCTTCATTCGGGCGCTCGGGCCTCGGGGTGCGTTGCATGTTGGGATTTGAAGTCGTGTCGGAGGCCCCAAGGACAGCTGACATCCCGCGAGACGTTTTTCCCGCGAGGTAGAGCCGACGCCTTTGCGGTAACTCCCACCCTGGTGATTTGTGGAAACCTCTGCTTCAGCCATGGAGAATAAAAGCCGGCTGGAAAGCTCCCAAGTGGTGAGCGCGCTTTTGTGGGTCTCTGCCAGGGTTCAGCAGTCATGGCCTAGCAATCAGATGGTTTTTTAAAAAATTTTTTTATATTGTTAAAAACAACACTGCGAGAATAAAACAATACCCGTGTAGAAAAACGAGCAAAAGATGGGAAGGGGCAATTCACTAAAGAAGAAATACTAATTGCAGGAAAGAATGTTCAGCCTTGCTGATCAAATAAACAGAAGTTTAAACGCACCATTTGCACTGCTCCAAAGAGCAGGGTTCCTAGTGAGCCGCGCGCACTCCTATATTGCTGATGAGAGTAGGAATTAGAAAAACCTTCCTTGAAAGCTACTCGGCAATATTTATTTTTATTCAAAGGCTTTGAATGGTCCATCCACTTTGACCCAGTAATATCACTTCTAGGAATCTATCCTGGAGAAATAATCAGAAACGCAAGGATTCTTTTAAAACAATATGCATTGCAGAGTTTGTCAAATTGGAAACAAGTATTGTTCCACCGATGGTAAATGGTGACATAATTGTATGTTCATTTGATGAAATAAGCAGAAACAAACATGAAATAAAATCACGTTTTTGAAAAGTATCTTATATTGAGAAAATTTTTATAATGTAAGACATGAAAATGCAAAACTATGTATAGCATTGTGAAAAAATATACATGGAAAAAAGATTGGAAGAAAATTTAAATTAAAAAAAATTTTTTTTGAGACAGTCTCGTTCTGTCGCTCCGGCTAGAGTGCAGTGGCATCATCATAGCTTACTGCAACCTCAGACTCGTGGGCTCAAGCGATCTTTCTGTTCCTCCCGTCTCAGCCTCCTGAGTAGCTGGGCCTACCGGCTCGCAACACAATGCCCGGCTAATTTTTCTATTTTTAGTAGAGATGGGGTCTTGCTCTTGCTCAGGCTGGTCTCCAACTCTGGAGCTCAAGCAATCCTCTCGCCTCCCCCTCCCAGAGTGCTAGGATTGCAGGTGTGAGCTTGGCCAGAAAAGAAATATTAATCGTTAATTCTGGAGGATGTGATACAGTTTATATATATCTTTATGAGTATGGATTAAATTTATAATAGAAAAATATTAAAAGTTACACTAATCTGGCAAGAAAGAACTCTGGACTCTTAGAAAAACAGTTTAAGAGTATGTGGAGACTAACCAAGTGTGATGTTGCACACCTGTAGTCCCAGCTGCTTGAAAGGCTGAGGTCAGGAGTTCGAGGCTGCAGTGCACTATGATTGCACCTGTGAATAGCCACTGCACTCCAACCTGGGCAATATAGCAAGACTCTGTTTCTAGAGGAAAAAAAAATCTTATACGGAGACTTAAAACATCCTGCCAGCATAGTATAATGGAAAGCAGGTGGAGTTTTGGAATCATACAGCCTTGAATTCCCATCGGGACTCCAACACAAAACTGGTATTATGTACTTCTAATCAAATTATTAAGTCTCTCTTGGCTTTAGTGTTGTAGGCTGCCATTTATTAAGACCTCACCATATGACAAACACTGTGCTGGGTGCTTTCATCTATTGTATGATTTAACCTTTACAACAACTCTTTGGGGTATTATTAGCGCCATTTTAAAGGTTACCCCATTTTATGGAATATCGTTCTCAGATTTGAGCCCAGGTCTGTCTGGGTCCAAAACACAAATGCTTTTTTTTTAAGACAGAGTCTTACTGTATCACCCAGGCTAGAGTGCTGTGGCACCAGCCTAGCTCATAGCAACCTCAAACTCCTGGGCTCAAGCGATCCTTGTGCCTCAGCCTCCCAAGTAGCTGGGACTATAGGCATGCACCACCATGCCTGGCTAATTTTTTCTGTTTTCAGTAGAGATGGGGGTCTTGCTCTTGTTTAGGCTGGTCTCAAACTCCTGACCTCAAGAGATCCTCCTGCCTTGGCCTCCCAGAGTGCTAGGATTACAGGTGTGAGCCACTGTGCCCAGTCCAAAAGGACAAGCTCTTTTAACAGTTCTGCAAAACCGTGGAACCTATAAAATAGGGTTAATACTACCTACCTTGCAGAAATATGAGATAAAATAAATACCAGGTACAGGTTGGTGGTCAGTGAATATTTCCTTTCTGTTACTACTCTAGAGCAAGTTATATTTTCATATGGATCATTCCTGACTTTGTCTACATGTATTAATTTTTTTTCCACATACGTATTTGTCACGTAGCTCTACACGAAGCATACATTCAAAGTCATCAAGTTTATCCGGTGACCCTGGAAAGCAGACAAGTTCAGTGTCACGTTTAGAATGTGAATTTTGGAGTTAAACAAGCAGGATTCAAATCCTGCCACTAGTACTTACTACTGTGATTTGAGGCAAGGTTCTTAACCTCTCTAAGAGTTTGTGTCTTCGTCTCTAAAATGGGGATGTCCCTTTTTCAACAGGACTGTTGTAAGGAGTAAATGAGATAGTATTAATATACGCAGAAGAGCTCTTTTTTATTATCGAAGCAGGAGGTCCTGGTAAACAGGAGAGGATGTGCGAAGTGGAAGGTAGTTGGGAAGCCTTAAGTCTAGGCCTGATATCTCAGGAGTTATACCAGCCGGCTTGGCGGAGGCCACACAGCTTCTGTGGGAGATCTGAGAGGATTCCTGAGTAGGCAGAAATGCTTTTTTTTTTTTTCTGGAGACAGAGTCTCACTTGCTTGCCTGGGGCGAGTGCCTTGGAGTCAGCCTAGCTCAGAGAAACCTCGAACTCCTGGGCTCCAGCGATCCTCCTGCCTCAGCCTCCCGGGTAGCTGGGACTACAGGCGTGTGCCACCATGCCCGGCTAATTTTTTTTTTTCTTTCTATTTTTAGTTGTTTGGCCAATTTCTTTCTATTAGAGACGGGGGTCTCGCTCTTGCTCAGGCTGGTCTCGAACTCCTGAGCTCAAAGGATCTGCCCGCCTCGGCCTCCCAGAGTGCTAGGATTACAGGCGTGAGCCACCACGCCCGGCCGGCAGAAATGCTTTCGATGAAGGAGGCAAAGGGCAAACTTGTAGATAATAAGGCAGCAGGTCCCTCTTTCTGAAGCCATGTCTGGCTCTTCTTTTAAGACCTCCCTCTTCTACCTCTAGTCTTATTTCAGATCTTCTCTCTCTTCTTTCAAGCCTAATTCCTCACTCTTCAGGAATTCAATTCAACAAACATTTTTGAACACTTAGCACATTCCAAGCACTGTCCTTGGTGCTGGGAATACTCAGGTAAATACCAATCTCTGCCCTAAAGAAACTTAAAATTAACAGGGAAATAAATATGGAAACAAATGATTAAAACTATTGTGTTAGTGAGGATCACAATAAAACCATCTGCAAAGTACAAAGAAGGGAGGAACTAACTCCGTCTAGAGGGAAACAAGGCAGGCTTTTTGAAAAAGTGATTTCTGAACTGGGTTTTGAGGATAAATACATGTTAGCTAGATATTTCAAGGCAAAGGGTGAGAACAGATGAGGGTATTCCAGGCAGAGCGAATAACATGTATAAAATCACGAAGGAGAATTAGTGTGTCCAATCCTAGACCAATCAGCCATGGCCGGGGGCCAGCACAAAAATGAATGCTACGCTTCTGACAATATTGCCACACTGAATATTCTGAAAACCCTCCTGTCACGACACATAAAAACGCTACATTCCCTGTAATACTCTGAAATAAAAAAAGAAGAAATAGAAAAAAAGCTACATAAAATATTAATATAACAAATACTTTTAGATGTATAGCTTTATTTTTGACAGCTGAAAGAAAATGTATTCTATGTTATATCCAAATTACCAGTTTCTCTCAGTCCAAAGCAACACCTCCCCCGCCACATGACCCAGCTAGTGACAATCATGTTCTGTAACAATAATAGTAATAAACATAAAAAGGAGCATTTTTGAAAGGTGGCAGAGGAGAGAAGGGGAGTGATGGTTCATGGTGATAAACGCTAGCTTTTAAATGCATAGCTGAGCTCACAAGAAACTAAACAGAGTCCTTAGGGACCCAAAACAAAGAGGCAACATAAAACCAGAGCAGTAAAGATGTAATATTAAGCTGAAGCTGCCATGGTTGGGAGTATGATGGGATAGAGCAAAAGGTGTTAGCTGGGTGCAGTGGCACGTGCCCGCAGTCCCAGCTACTCAGGAAGCTGAAGCAGGCGGATCACTTGAGACCAGGAGTTTGAGACCAGCCTGGGTGATATATTAACAGTAAGATGCTGTCCAGAAAAAAAGAAAGAGGTGTCATCACAGAAATTAAGTGGCTTGAGTTTTAATTCCCCAGGGGGACAGAGGAGTTTGGGGCCTATACAAGATAGGGAGTTTGAATAGAAATTTCCAAATAAAGATCCTCAAAAGCCTGCACCCTTTGAAGGGTAGACTTAAAAAAAAAAATCTTGGCTTCAGAATGAAGTACAGAGAAATAAAGGATCAAAAATAGGAAAAGGGGGTTAAGGAACGTGGCAGAATGAGAGCTAACGTCCATCTAAATAGAATATTAAGAGAGAATAGAGAAAATGGGAATGAGGCAATATTTGAAAATATAATTGCTGAGAAATTTCCAGGCTAATGAAAGATATGAATCCTCAGGTTTAAAAATTGCAACAAGTCACAAATAGGATAATTATAAAAAGGAAAAAATCTACACCTATTTCCATTGTAGTGAAACTATACACCACTCCCCAAAGACAAGATATTAAAAGCTACCACAAAGGAACAACAATTTGTCTACAATGGAAGATTTCACTGAGATGGTAACATTTGAACAAAGACTTGGAGGAGGAGAAGTAAGCTATGAGCATATTTGAAGTGAAAGTGTTCTAGGTAGAAAGAACAGCTAGTGCAAGGGCCCTGTGGCAGAAGCATGATTAACATTGTTCTAGGAACAGCAAGGAGCTGGTTTGGGTAGAGAAGAGGAAGCAAGAGAGAGAGAGTCATTGGAGATGAAGTCAGAGAGATAGCGGGGGTGGGGGGGTGGGGGGGTGGTAGCGGGGAGTAGGGGGAGGAGGCCTTGCAAGTGTTGGCCTTACAAGAATTTTGGCTTTTCCTTTGAGTGAAATGGTGAGCCATTAGAGGGCTTTGGATAGAGGAGTGACACGGCCTGATTTATGTCTTTTTTTTTTTCTTTTTTTTTGATATAGAGTCTCACTCTGTTGCCCAGGCCAGAGTGCCGTGGCGTCAGCCTAGCTCACAGCAACCTCAAACTCCTGGGCTCAAGCGATCCTACTGCCTCAGCCTCCCGAGTAGTTGGGACTACAGGCATGTGCCACCATGCCCGGCTAATTTTTTTCTCTATATATTTTTAGCTGCCCAATTAATTTCCTTTCTATTTTTGGTAGAGACGGGGTCTCGCTCTTGCTCAGGCTGGTCTCGAACTCCTGAGCTCAGAACGATCCGCCCGCCTCGGCCTCCCAGAGTGCTAGGATTACAGGCATGAGCCACCGCGCCCGGCCCTGATTTATGTTTTAAAAGGATAACTCTGAGAATAGAATATTGGAGTGGGTAAAGGAGGATAAGGGTATAAGCAGACACACCAGTTAGAGGTCGTAATAATCTAGGTAAGAGATGATGTGGCCTGGACCAAGGTGGTAGCAGTGGAAGTGGTAAGAAATGACAGGATTCTGGTTTTATTTTAAAGGTAGAGGCAACATAATTGCTATTAATGGATAATGGGGATGAGGGAATGAGAGGAGTTAAATAAAGATGACTCCAGGGTTTCCAGTCTGAATAGCTGGAATAATGGAGTTGCCATTAATTAAGATGAAGTTAGGCTGTGATTAGAGCAAGGCTTTTTTGGGAAGCAGGATTAGGATTTCAATTTTGTCATATTAAGTTTGAAGTGACTGTTAGACATTCAAGTAAAGATGACAACTAGGCATTTGAATATATGACTCTGGGGTCCAGGAGAAGTATGGGCTTGAAACACAGATTTAAGAATCATTAATGAATGGCAGGCATTGAATATCCTGAGACTGGATGAGATCATCAAAGAAAGAACATGTCACACCTAGATACATCATAGCCAAACTGTAAAAAGCCAAAGACAGAGAAAATCTTGAAAGTAACAAAAGGTAATCGACTCAACATGAACAAGGGATCTTCAATAAGATTAACAGCTGATCCCGCACTAGCTATTCTCACTGACTGTGGAGGCCAGAGTGGATGACATATTCAAAGTGTTGAAAGAAAAGGACTATCATCCAAGAATTCTATATCCAGTAAAACTATCCTTCAAAAACCATAGGAGAGGGGCTGGGCACAGTGGCTCACACCTGTAATCCCAGCACTTTGGGAGAGTGAGGTGGGAGGATCATTTGAGGCCAGCCTGGGCAACATAGTGAGACCCCATCTCTAAAAGAAATATTTAAAAAATTAGCCAGGCATAGTGGTGCATGCCTGTGGTCCCACCTACTTGGGAGGCTGAGGTGGGAGGATTGCTGAGCCCAGGACTTTTTAAGATCAGTTTCGCATCCCCCAGCGTTTTGCTGACCAAAACATGTTCATCTTATTTTAATTTTTCCTAACACAAAATATTCTTAAATGTCCACGCACACATTTAGCATTAGTTTTTAATTATATTTCCTTATATGTTACCATAACAATTTCCCAATTTTAATTGTAGTTAGCAATATTTTCCATTAATCACTACTCATACACAGTAGTGGGAAAGAAAAAAGGTAGTCTTACTAATAACCTATCTAACAGAGAAAAGTAAACTGTCAGACAGAAAGTAAGAGAAATAAACTCACAACACACCTACCCTTTGTTTAATTAAAACACGTGTGGCCTAACTTGTTATCTGAGTTCTTCCTCAGCCTTGAAGAGCCCTAAGCAGACAGCCATCTCCGTGCTCCAACTCTCTGCCTCAGTTCCTGCCAAAAAAACAGATTTCAAGGACTCAGATAACTCAGCCTTGCAGAAAAAGAAAAGAAATAAAGAACTCCATGATGTCCTGCAGCTGCTTTTGTTATCAGTCTGCTGAAGCAGAGAAAAAAAGCCATTTTTATCCTTTAAAAGCACCAAGCAACTTTCCTCACCACCCAACATTTCTTTCCTCTCTCTTTCTCTTTCTCTCTCTCTCCCTTTCTCTTTCTTTCTCTTTCTCTCTCTCTCTCTCTTTCTTTCTTTCTCAGGAAAATAAATACGTTTTTACTTCTGTGTATCCTAATCACCGAGAGTTTTTTTGCACCTGCATATGGACTTCACACCCTAACATTTGGTGGCCCTCACGGGGAAGTCATGTCATGGGAAAACTGAGTCACTCTCTGCCTCTGTGTGAGGAGCTCAGTTCTCAGCTCACTTCTCAGCTTCTGTCTTGAGACTGCCCCCTCCTCTGCTGTACAACTCCCAGGACTTCATTCTCAGTGCTCTCATTCACAATTTGTTAATTCTCTTGGTCTTTGGACATTCTGGGAATGGTTATACGCACATATGCATAGGTGGAGAGTGGTAGCTTTCTGGTTTGGTCAAGGGAAAACCCAGCATTGGGTCTACCACTTGGGAGGGTGACAGGGAAGGACACTTCCTAACCACTTTCCCAGGGGGGTCACTGCCCCCATCAGTCTTCTCTTAGAGTTGGGGATGCCTGGCTTTGAGGGAAGATCACTAGATCCAGGTCTGAGTCAGAACTCGGGAACACTTGTTTTTGGCCAGATCTGCAGGTCATGGTCTGACTCAGACTTCAGGGACACCTGATGTCTGGTCAGAATTCCACAGGTCATCAGGGACACCCCCTCAGACTTCTGTTTTCAACGTATGACTATCCTTGAAATGTCCTTTCCTCTTTCATAGTTGGCGTCATGGGCGACATTGTGTTAAATAAAATTTGGCCCGAGAATAGATCTCTTAATCATAATGCTATTCTGCCACTCAACCTTCTGTTGCCGCTGGCATGGCAAGGAGGTCTAAAGTTTTCTATGTTCAGGCTTTCTTTAAACTTGCTAGAAATGCTGATCTTCACTGTGCCTGCCACATGTTACTTCTTACTCCTGCATCTCTCACTGTCTTCACTTTCCAGGCAAGGTTTCTTTTGCAGCTCCCCCGTTCCCCTTCCTCCTCCTCCTTCTTCTCTGTCTCCACCATCCTTGCCTGGCCGCACTTGCCAAGGCCGGCCAAGCTCCCTCCCCACCTGTACACCACCTCCCTCAGAGCCAGGATAAAAATCCGGTCCTTTTCCTTTCAGGACTGTACTCTTTACTACTTAAATCCTGACACTCAGGAGGGCCAATCCGTCCTGGCAATGCACTTCATCTCTCAGTCGGCCCCCAATATTCGGCGTAAATTCCAAAAGCTTGAAAAGCGGCCTCCGACTCCACAGGAGGAGCTTTTAGACCTGGGCTTCCAGGTCTTTCATAACCAAGATGAAGAGGGGAGAGAGAAGGAGGGGACGCCGGGCTGGCAGCAGGCTCTGAGAGCAGAAGGAAGTTTTCAAATGGTGGCGACCACTGCGGGAGAAATTTTTCAGCGCCAAAGATACCCCAGAGGCTCAGGCAAGAAGACACCTGGACACCACGCTTTTCTCCAGGAACGGAGATCTGCCTCCACTGTGACTCTGGGTCCCTGGAGTAAGAAATGCCCCAGAGAGCAGAGCTCACCTAGACCCTGCACTCTCTACAAAAGGGAGGGGCACTGGAGGAGAGAATGCTCTCTCCTTAAGACAGGGGCCCCGGGGACTGCACTCACCCTTCGGAGTCGGGAGCCTCGCCATGAGCTGGCATCTTCCACACCCATGGACCCTCTAGGACTACTTCAGTCTGACGGACAGACCCTGGCTTTGGAACAAGCTCAACTTTGCCATACTGGGCTGGCCGAGTCTTAGGTAACTCTCCTCTGTCACAGGTAAGCAAATTGACTTTAATCAACACTGGGCCCACTTCCTCTGCTCTTCCTGAATTTTCAGGACCTCTGTTTCCCTCTCCTGTGTCCATCATCAGAGTGAAAAATCAAATACAAGGCCCCTGTGTACTCCATAGTGCCTCTGCTCACTGGGAGGTCAAGGTCTTTGTTTACTCCTTTTAATACTTCCCAGTTACCCCAAACTGGGAAGATATTGTGGTTAAGTTAGACACCTAACTCCTTCAACCCCACTTGTTTCCTTTCTCAGGCTCTTGAAAAAAACTTAATTGAGACTTTACATAAAACCTTCTTTTACCCTTTATATAGGTCTAAAGTCCTCTATGCTTATAGGAAAAAAAAACAAACAAGGTAGAAGAAACCAGTACGTAGGAGAGAAAGAGATGTGAAAAAAGGTAAAAATATGAGGATGTATTTTTAATAAAGAAGGTAAAAAAGAGAAGGAAATAATTTTGTATAGAAAGGATCTTCTACAGTAAATTTTTATCCTAAAGTAACTGGTATTTTAAAAAAGGAAAAATTAGGACAAAAACAGAAAGTCCAAACATGTCACAGATGGTCTGTGTAGGTTGTGATGGAATTCATGGAGGGGAATTTATTAAAGAATTTTGTATATGATCAAGTTGGCTTTAATTTTAATTTCTGGTTAAAACAACAAAATTTTCTGTTCTCAGTTATGGGACTTATGTTTGAAACTTCTGAAATCTCTGTTCTTGTACACATGCTTAAACTAATGGGCAAAGTACATCAAAAGTTCAGAACTCAAAGGGTTCATCTGCCACTATAGAGTTAAAATGAAAAGTTTGTTAAACTGTCTATCTTTTGCCTGCTGAAGCTGGGGTTGCTAAGTTACAGTGTTAAGATAAAGCTATCTATGTCTATGTTATCAAAAATTCAAGGTCACTTGAAACAGCTAGTTCTGGCAACAATGTAAACACTAAAAACTCATTTAAAACTAAACTTTGGGGAAAGAGATTTACACCCATGTGACTTCCCCACTCCCTCTCAGCACTTACTTGCCTGCAGTTGAGCTGACCCGGCAGCTTCTTAGGGAATATGCAGACACGCACCTTCCTCAACCTCAACCTTTGAATTTAAAGGGACCACGACACTGGAGACTGGGTCTTACTCAGATTTCCCAGAACACACAGGCCTCTTACAACCCTCATGTAGGGCCCTTTTCAAGTAATTCAAGTAACCACTCCTACTGCAGCTAAACTTCTGGGAATTCCATCCTGGATTCATCTCTTGTGCAGCAAATCTATTGATCCTCCAGAGGAGCCTTCTTCCACCCTCCATGAACTCCCTGAGACTCTGCTGACCTACCCCTGCCAGCCCATCTCAGATACCAGACTCCAATTCACCCGACAAAAAACTTCACAACTGTGAGCTTTAATAATAGTATGCTGTGGTATACAATAATTGGAGTGATAACAGGGCTTGCTACTGACACCGCTGGTTTACTTAATTCAATCTTTACAGCACAAAGATTGTCTTTAGAAATAAGCCAAACGGCCATGGACTCAGGCCAACAAATTATTGTATTACAGCAACAAATGATTTCCCTGGCAGGAGTTATTTTACAAAATAGGTGAGCTCTTGATCTCTTAACTGCTAATCATAGAGGTACATGTGCTATGCTAGGAGAAGACTGCTGTTTCTTTATTAACCAGTCAGAGAAAATATAAACTAACATTTAAGATATTGCAAAAAGAACTAATACACTTCATGAACAAGAAACCTCTGGTGGATTTGACTGGTGGGATTTTAAATCCAACGTGTGGCTGTGATTCTCTTGGTTAACTCCTTTATTAGGGCCTCCAGTACTGTTGCTTTTAGCTCTCATTTTCGGATCCTACATTCTCCGTTATCTGGCAACATTCATACAAGCTCTACCTCTTTCTCTTCAGTGAAACCCCCATTCTGCCTCTAACCTTATTTTCAAGAC
>RJWJ010033737.1:0-17697 GCA_004363605.1 Indri indri | reverse complement strand
TTTTTGGTAGAGACGGGGTCTCGCTTTTGCTCAGGCTGGTTTCGAACTCCTGAGCTCAGAACGATCCACCCTCCTCGGCCTCCCAGAGTGCTAGGATTACAGGCGTGAGCCACCGTGCCCGGCCATGTGTTTTGTTTCTTATAAGTTCTTGTAATAGAATATTATAAGTAGAAACTGATTTACATAATTATGTGATAATAGTGCTACTTATCAGAAATTTTCATAATCACTTATCAAAGATTAGTGAAAACACACTTTAACCTAGTATGTTTATCTCAGATATCACCTTGACTGATTTCATAGTCTCTGTGAGGTGAAATTTTCAAATGTGTTTTAGCCAGTTGCTGATACATTGCTAGGTTCAGTTTTACTCATACTTATGTTCTAATTCCCTTGGTCCTGTCCATATACATAATAATGCTCAGTATATGAATTTTATGAAATCAAAGCATATTTTCATGAGGTTTTTTTTTTTTTTTTTGTATTGGGAGAGCATCTGAACCTGAAATGCAATATTTGTATGTTGCAACTTTTTCAGACTCATGTAATACTCTTTTGCCCACTTAGTTGATGACTCAGAAAGGAAGAGAGAATTCGATCCTGAATTTTCTGACGTGTGGATCCTAAGCAGTAATGTCACAACGAGGCTGAAAATCATATTAGCTGCTTTTAGGACAGAAACATAAACCACTCAGGTAAAATAACCTTGTAATGGAAAGTAAGAGTATATTGCAGAGGCCTTGGCTAGGTTCATGATGACATAGGACCTTGTCTGAACATAATGATTTCAAAACTTGAGCTTCAAATGACACTGAAATCCAGTCAATGTGCCTCACTAGACTTTCAGGTTTCAAGATTTTCAACAGAAAATCTTAGCTTGACATGTGAAAGCATTGAATACTTAGAAATGGCAGGTGTAGTATTGTACTTTGACAGTTCCTCAAATATCCTTTATCTTTACGGATACACTGAGTTTATTTATTTTTTTTTCTTTTTTCTATACTTTGTATGTTGTTGAAAGCTAAAAGGAAACTTACCCTTGGATCACAGAAGGCAAAGGCACCTGGTGAGACATAAATAAGGACATGTTAAAATGAGACTATACCTCTTGGATAAAAAAAAGTGCCAGAGTTCTAGGGTTCTAAGTGATGTCCAGGAAGAAGGAAGAATAATATTTATGGAGGATATACTATGGAACACAGTGAGTATGGTATATGCCTTCACGTGAACATTGTTGGCATTTAGGATAGCAGATTTTTTGTGTGTTTTTTTCCTTAAGTTATCTGTAGTTGATCAACTTGTACAGAGCCTATTACACAGTAGATGTTTAAGAAATACTAAATGAATGAATGCAGCAGAATTATTAAATTTTTTATGTTAGAAAACAAGTTTGTAGGTATTTTACAGTTACTTCCTTGTGATGGAATATCTGATCAGAATCTAGGCCTATCTGAAGTCTGACTCCATTCTCTTACACACTGAAGTAGTCAGCCATTCCTAGATAGAGGTTGATTGAATTATTTAATATTTACCAGCACTTTGCTTGATACCATGCCATGATATTTATAGTTTTGAGGCATGTCTTTGTTATTTTTGAATAAAAGGTAGAAATCAGTAAGTGCCACTTGAGATTACAGGAGTGAGAAGTCCTCTGTTGCATAATAAGATGAGTAGCACTTAAAGAGCAGTATTTGAGATAAAGTTCTCAGGATATATTTAAGCTAACAGAAGGTAAAGTGGGGAGTTTTTTAAATGTATGTATTGATAAAGGGATGAGGTGGTGTTAGAACAAGGAGGGGAATGTAGACAGGAAGAAACGGTTCTACTATTCTACTTTTGGCATCGTCTCTCTTGGGCATTGAAATCAACTTTTTTAATATAATGCCTACTTTCCTATGATTTTAAGAACTAATGTGGAATAGAAATAGTTACCAGGAGAAGATTGGCTGAATTAATTTCCTTAACTAAGCATAATTAAATGTAAAAAGTGAGTTCCATACTAAGTGCCCATTGAAGAAGGATTCCTCATAGCTCAACTGGATGTTTCTTTAATGTGAATCATTTTGTATTTCATGACTGATGAGGATAATATTGTAGTGACCTAGAGGGTTAGGTAATTGTACATCTGAGTTGTTTGGACTGTTTCCCTTCTTATATATAATTTATTTGTATAGCTATTTCCAAAGTTCATTTTATGTTAGATCATTTGTTCTTTAGTGGGAAAAATAGAATTGAAAGGATTCAGTTCCAGCAATCAGTAATTTCATGTCTACCAGGAGATATGCTTCAGGAAAAGTAATGTGAGTTCTGTTATTTTCATAAAATTTGGATTGTGTTACCCTATAACCTTGGTTCCTTGTGTCAGAGATGCTAGAACTTAGCTTGGATCTCCTTCAGAATCTTTTTGTTGGACTTTGTGCTTCATCTGTTCAGCCAGCCTTGATTTTGTTAGCCCATCCTCCTCCTTTATCCTTCTATACTATTTGTTTATACTTAACTCTCGAATATTTTGCTGGAAATTTTCTGTTTACTCTATGTCCTTAAATTGATTCGTATTAAGTTATTGGAGAGAATAGCAAGTTGTTGGTAATATATATCTCTGTGGTGACATTAGGATATTTCCATTTCATTTCATTGGACAATTTGCTTATGGAAATGAATTATATTTCCTTCACATTTTCTCCTTACTTTTGTGTCACTTAAATGATTTTCGCTGTTTCATATCCATTGTCATATTGTCTCCCAGGCCAGAGACTGTCCCATGGGTAGAGGTGTACTGTTTGCAGGTATTAATCCTTTTACATAGTTGTATTAGTCATTGGGAAAGACCTTGGGAAATACCTTGGCTGCATTTATGATGAGCTATGTTTAATAAGCATGATGAAATAAGTCTCAATGTGATTACTCTGAAGTCCAGCCTAAGTATTAATTTAAGGACTCAGGACACAAATATTCTGAATATCAGTACTTAGTAAATTTCACAAGGTTTTCCCCATCAGTATTGTGCAGGTTAAGGAGAATGACACTGTAGGTTTTTCCAGTGCAATAAGGGAAGTTGGTTCTAGATCTGCTAGTTCAGTTTCATTTTGTAGAGTGTCTGTGTTCATAGTATTGGCATATCTCACCTTTGTTTTTTCCACTATGCACTTCGAGTGATAACTTCAAAAGTGTAAGGACTTAGAAGCTAGTATGGATTTTCCCTCCATTATTGTCATCACCCTGTCGAACCTTATATGAAAATTTCTTTTTTTTTTTTTTTTTTTTTTTGGAGACAGAGTCTCGCTTTGTTGCCCGGGCTAGAGTGAGTGCCGTGGCGTCAGCCTAGCTCACAGCAACCTCAAAGTCCTGGGCTCAAGCAATCCTTCTGCCTCACCCTCCCAAGTAGCAGGGACTACAGACATGCGCCACCATGCCCGGCTAATTTTTTCTCTATATATATTTTTTTAGTTGTCCAGATCATTTCTTTCTATTTTTTAGTAGAGACGGGGTCTCGCTCTTGCTCAGGCTGGTCTCGAACTCCTGACCTTGAGCAGTCCACCCGCCTCGGCCTCCCAGAGTGCTAGGATTACAGGCGTGAGCCACCGCGCCCGGCCTGTATGAAAGTTTCTTGATCGTATTTCCTACCATATGAGGAAGCTTCTCCATTTATCACATAAATGAGAAATTGTTAGCGTGTTGGTAAGACATTGCTTTGGTCTAAGATGAGACTTAATTTATATTTTTAGCTGAATGCTAGAGTTACATTTAGGGAGATTACTTTACTTCTACTCTTAAGTTACCATTTTCTGTATCTTGCCAAAACATGGGTGAAGATTTAAAGGTTTTGACTCAACGTGATTAATTTAAGGGAATGAAATTGGCATCTTACAGTTTCTGATGCTAAGCCCAGATGAAATGATATACTAAATACCATGCATTCCTTGAATGATGTCTCTGATCTCACATTATTCTATACTATTTATTTTTTCTTGTATGAGTCGTAGGTCTTTTGTTATCTGTGATTGGCATTCTATGATTTTGTGCTTCTGTTTTGCTTTTATCAGGGAGATTTAGTGAGTAAACAGGCAATTTAGAAAAAGCCTGTGTAAAAATATACCATCAACAGCTGAATATAGCAAAATCTTATCCTCAAGTAGTCATCTTAACTAGTTCAAAGGTCTGTATGTGTGTTATGTGTTTGTGTATGTACATAATATGTATGTACATATTAGTAAATGATGTGGGTGTTGATACTGTGTGACCACGTAAGAATTGACTTGTTTATACTGAAAAGCTGTTGGGGTCCAGAAAAAATGAACATTCTTTTAAAAAATAAGGTAGACATGTTCTTTTGTAGTTTTTTCCTTTATAAAGTCCCTGTTTTCGTGCTAGAAACATTAGTGTATTTATAACCTCTCACATTGCTTTGGTTTCTCTTAGTGTTCTTGATCCAGGCAGATAGCAATAAGCAGAATGAATTGAGAAAAGTGAGCTACCCACTTCATACTAAATTAATTAGATTAGAAGCAAACAGTTGAATGAGAAAGGGAAGAAATGTATGTGGGATCTATTGAGGTATAGTGTTGACATGGGATCTTTGACCTTGAGATGTTTGGTGCAATCTAGAGTATTTAGTCCAAATAACCCCATTTGTGGCGTGATATTTCACAGATGGCTGAAAGAAAATACCGTGTAAATAAAAATTCTGGAAGAGATGACTGTTTTGTGTTTTTGTTTTTGTTTTTTTGCGGGGTGGGGACAGAGTGGTAGGGGAAGGGTTGCTTCATGATGAGACTCATTATTTCTTGAACCAGATGATGACAGTTTCCATTCCTGCAAATGGAATCTGAGATCAAAGAGAGTCTGAGGTCCAGCCAAGCTAATTTATGATAGAAGTGATTTAGTGACAGGAATGAAAGCAATAGATAGCTAAATGCATTGGTGAATGGGAAGAAGAAAATAAGGAAAGAAACCAAGTTTAAAGTAGTTGGGACATGTCCTTGAGTTGTATGAAGAGAGACATATAAATTGAGAGTAATGTCAAGATTGTGTCTGTCATTTGTTGTCAGTAAGAAAGCTTGTACTGCTTAAATTTTGGAAGAGTTGGAGGTAGGTTAGGAGTCAGAATTATCATTTACATGCCAATTTGTATTTTCTTTCAGAGTATGAGTCTCAGCCAGATTTTCCATGTTAGTTTCTGTTCCAATGCTTGAGGTGACCATATGGAGGTTGTATTATGTCTTGAGATTGCTATGATTAGCAAGCAAATGTCTGTTCTTGCTAAATTATTAGAATGAGTAAAGAGCTGTACATTTCTAGGCAGCTTTGGTTAAGTTGGTGGTTATTAAAATTTAGTGTACATCAGAAACTCATGGAGGGCTGTTAAATAGTCTAGTGGATCCTAACCTTAGAGTTAATTGGCTTAGTAAATCTGTGTGCGAAGAGTTGATTTTTTTTTTTTAACAAGTCCTAGTTACTACTGGTCTAGGAACTACACTTAGAGAACAAAACTGGGTTGTTATATTCAGGATGTTGAAACACTGATTTTTCTGAAAGTGCTATTGTATTAATATGACTACCAATTTATATGGACATTAAAAACAAAATGAAGTGTCATAGTACAGTATATACATAAATGTGAAAATGACCAGGGAATTTTGAGGGGAAGTTGTTATCTATAATAATCAAAATCAATGCAAAATACTATTAAATATATTAATTTGTATTTTTTGTTGCAAGGCTTTAAGAAATAGGAATGATTGATGGTAACCATTGTGGCCAAATGCATGGGAGGACATAAACAGTCCTATAAATTCCTTAGGAATATGAATCCATATATCATTTATAAGAGCAAATTGCCAGTATTCATTATGCACCTCATTTGAAGAAACAAGCTTATTTTTTATAATTTCTCTAAAAGTCAATCAACTATACCAATTCTAAAATCAAATTCAACTAAATTTGACTAAGTTTGACTAAGTTCAACTAATTCTAAATTTAATTCATCTAAATTCACTTTGGATAAAAGAAGAGAAATAAATAAGAATTCCAAGAAATAATAAATTAAAAAATAACATTTTAAGAGTATATGTGATCTCAATGAATAGTGTGTTGATTTTTTAGACATGGTAATTTCTGCCTAATACCATTTTAGTGATAGGTAATCTGGTTTGTGTTTAACATTAGTTACTTAGCTCTTTAAAACTTGCATTACTTAGCAAGTAGACATATTTTGTTTTATTTATTTTTTGTTTTGTTTTACATTAAGCATCTACTTCTGGATCATTTTAAGTGGGTTATAAACTGGCAATATGAATGAATTTCTGTATGTTGGGTTTGGGAAATACTGTTTTCTTGAGGAATTTCAGCATGTATATTATAGTGTGGCCACAGATGCTCCAATGACTGTATTTGGTTTTTGAAATTTAGTAGTGTTTTCTGATGATGGTACTCTTTGGAAATAGTGTTATAATAGACTATCCACTTTTACTTAGAAACTTTGTAAGATTAGGCATATTAATTGGGATTCCTCCAGGTTTGGAAGTGCTGAATAATATGGATATATTCAGGACAAGTCAGAGTCATGCCCCATGATACAGCAGCTCAATGAAAAACCGAGACTTCAAATAAGAAGACTTCTTTCTTTGGATGGACTGAATAAAATGAGAAGAAATCACAGAGGGTTTAAAAAAATTGTTGCTTACCGTTTTTCTGACAATGAGTTATTACAATTATATTGAAAGTTAGCAGTAAATTTGGGACATTGTACTTTTTATTTTAATTATCTATTGTATAATGTGTAACCCTCTCTAATGAGCTGGGCTGGACACTGTGGCATCTCATTATTTTAGATAGGCCAGATATTTTATCTATTGAGTGAATTATGACTCTAAGCAATATCAAGGTAACAACAACAAAAAAAATCCATCACTAAGAAATTTGGGTAGAATCACAGTGATGATACTGTTATAAAAGCCTTGACTTACTGAATAATGCTTCATTGCAAAATTTGAAAATGTTCCAAGAGGCTGTAGACTAACTTTTCTGATATTTTCCTTTATATAGAGGGAAAAAAAAAAACATTAATGCTTTACTAGGTGCCTCAGTGTTCTTTTTACTACTCTATCTTCAAGGACTAGCATAGTAATTGGCATCCAGTGTATGCGTAGGGGCTAATCAATTTTTGTTCCATTGATGTATTGTTATTAAAATTATTGGTAGAAACAACACATGAATGAGTAGAAGATACAAGAAATTTGCCTTCTAATAGAGTAGAGGCAAAGTTTGGCCTTTAGTTTCACCCTTTGATTTTTTTTTTTTCTCATTCTTCCTTAGGGTTTAGGTCAAGAATAGCGGCATTTCATTGTGCCATATTGCTGGGAGCAGACAATTGGGGGATTGTCTTCCATTTAATTAAAGTTGTCTATTTCATCAATTAAGGAGATTCTTACAATAGGAGTTTGTTGAAAAGAGAAAAGGGTATCCCTGAAGTTTGTTTATTATTGGATGTCTCCACTTGATTCAGGCCAGCTCACTGGAGAGTAAACCTGACAGGTTAAAAAAAAAAGCCTGTGTACACTTGAACTTGCGCTTTGTGTACTAAATCAAGAGGGCATTGTTATTGGAGAGGATAAGATAGGGTTTACTTGTTAGTGGGCAAGAGTAATTGACCACATAAAAACAAGTGAAAATGCATCTATCCTATTTTTGGGTTGGCAAAATATATTGGTCGTTTATTCTGTTGATTCCTTTAATATACATAAATATGATCCACAACTCAATGTAAAATGAAAACTTTGATTTTTTCTGAAAATGGACAAACATGAATAGATAATTCAATAGGAAAATAACCAGAAAATAAACATGTAAAATATTTGGAACTCATTTATATTCATAAACATGTTATGCATGTGACTGTCAATTTTGAAGAGGAGTAAAAAGATAATGCTAGCTAGGAGGCAAGTAAGCACCTCCCTTGCATGGACTCAAATGCAGCATTAACAAGATGGACCAGGATATTTCCTCTAGAAACTTATTACACAGAAAAGACACTGTTCTTTTTATTAGATGACTGATTTGGAGCTACTTCTCCAGCTGAGGGCTTTGTCATCTTGGTTGTATTCACAAACTTTGAACCAATCCTCTTGCATCTAACCTCCGATTTATGTGTCTGGCAGAGCAGTTTTTTGGAAGATGTGATGAACTTCATGAGGTTTTCTTCATAAATCTGCAGTTGACATGTTTCGGGAGTGTTAAAAATAAGCAGTAATAGAGAAGTGGACAAAGATACTATTCAAAGCATGTTTGCCACAATAAAAACTGGAAGCCTCACATTTTAAGCACTGAATTAGAGGTAGATTACTACCTTTTGTGCTTTATTCTCATCCTCTGGTCCTTAGGAATCTCCAGAAATTTGTACAGAAGGAAACATTGATTGCAATACATGATGGTTTAGGGTAGATTTGCAAGCTTTTTTTTACCCCCACTGACATAGATAAGCAGGATTTATCTTCCTTTTTTTTTTTTTTTTTTTTTTGAGACAGAGTCTTGCTCTGTTGCCTGCACTAGAGTGCCGTGGTGTCAGCATAGTTCACGGTAACCTCAATCTCCTGGGCTCAAGCGATCCTTCTGCCTCAGCCTCCCGAGTAGCTGGGCCTACAGGCATGTGCCACCATGCCCGGCTAATTTTTTCTATATATTTTTAGTTGTCCAGCTAATTTCTTTCTATTTTTAGTAGAGACAGGGTCTCGCTCTTGCTCAGAGCTGGTCTCGAACTCCTGAGCTCAAATGATCCACCCACCTTGGCCTCCCAGAGTGCTAGGATTACAGGTGTGAGCCACCACGCCCTGCTGGATTTATCTTCCTGAGTGACTGCCCCTGCATTGATAAAATTGTAGTTTATAAATCCCTGTGGAGCTTCCAGAGCACTTTTATTTCTATACTGGTATGGAAGTCTAAACCCCTGTCCAAAAAGGCACATCTAGCCTGAGCTCTACTGTAGAACAATTGTCCAAATCATCTACTCTATTCATTCACCTGCTCCTACAGCGTCAAGACAACTCTCACCCTACATGCCTCCCGAAAATGCCGTCTGAGTCACAGCTTGGCAAGTGTATAAAGAGTTATCTACTGAATTGACAGTATTTCAGATGTATAAGACTTGATATTTGGCTGATCTTCACAAATTCAAGTAGACAAGCCAATCCTGCAGGATATGTGGAAAGAAGAGGAAGGATAACACTTCTTAAATTCAGCTAGACAATTCATCAGCTATAAAAATCTATGAAAAAATACTGTCCTGGACTTCATCTTACCTTTAAAATATTTATATTTTATTGTGTTATCTTTGGACTTGGAAAGTAAAAAAAAAAACTGAAGAATTTTTTTTTTCTCGCTGTGGAGAAGATTGAAAGATTTACTGGTAAAAGCATTGTGTATGTGACACGTAATGTGCATATGCAGTAAACAGATCATTTTATTCTTCTGACTGCTAGCATTGTGTAACAACTCTGAATCTTCAAATTAAATTCTTTTCTGGATATATTTAGCTTATGAGTTTGTTTAAACACTTGGGAAAATTGTGTTTGGATAATGGTATTGCATGAAGATATAAGATACTCATTGAGCGATGAATGTGTATGAATTGTTGATTGTGCCTTAGGAGAGCCAGAGAATGAAATTAGACATGTGATAGTTTTATTGTGTATTTTTTTCCTTAACCTTTGTTGGAATCTAATTAGTCAAAGATAGCTAGATTTTTGAACATGAATCTGTTAGCTTTTTTTTAGTGATTGTTGCGATGAAATAGCTGTTTTCCTAGGGAAGTTTCTACACACATATTTGATAAGATTTTCTTCTGCAGTAGATTTTAGAAAGGAATTATTTGGTCATCTTTTTAAGTTATACGCAACTTTATTCATTTTTTTGAGTACTTAAGGGGGTGTGTCTTTTTAAGTGCTTCTAAAAGAAGACATGGGGAAATATATGTTAATCAGAAAAAAATAAGTCATTCTTGTTTATGTGCATTTGATACTACAGTGTATGAAGTTTCCAAATATAATTTGTAGAAATTTTTTGATATATAGATATTGCTAACAATGAGTTTGCTAAGATATGTAGAAATATTTTAATATATGATTATAGAAACAGAACAGTTAGAATACCTCAGAGTGATATACATTAAAAATCCTTTAGATTATTGTTAGGGTTTTTTCCTAGGGGAGCTTATATATACAATTGTTAAATAAGTAATCTTGTTAAGGCTGCTCTATGTATGGAAGTCATGGATGTAGATGTTATTTTGTCAGTGGTCTTTATGTTAAAATTTGTATAGCATAAGATTTCCTTTTCATGATAGAATTGCAGAAGAGGCCAACCTATATAAACACTTGCATGCTAAGGGTTGGGTGGGCTATAAGAGACAAAGGGACTATGTTACTAAATCTAAACAAGAATAGAATGATAGCTGACATTTTGCATTTTGGGGTAAGGGATTAAATTATTAGACTATGATTTTGTTTGTTGATGAGAAGAGTAACTAGACTCTAGACAGCTTTGTCTAGATGAGGCAAATATGAGGTTTCAGGCAATAAGAGCATGGGGGTATTGAGACACTGTGTGCGTATTTGCAGAGGCAGTTTTTGTATGCCCGCCAGGCTTTACTCCACACAAAGATGTTGGAGGTCTTACATACATTTTGTAAATATCCTGATTTAAGTAGGTAGACTTGTCTCCTATTGCCAGTGTGATTCTTAAATTGACATTCAACAATTCATTATCACCTCTCAACATTAATTCATTGCTGGTGGATATTGCTATAGAAAGTAATGTCACAGTGTTAAATACTTTGAACATCTAATTTTCTAGATGTATAAACATTGTAAAGACCTATAAATTATTAGAATAGAACTGGTTTTGTTTGCAAAATGCAATGGAATGGGCTCAATTTTTAGGTTGTGGTATATATAATAGAAAATGATCTTATGGTAAAATATCTAATGTAATACTATATATCCATCTCTCTCACTCCTCTATCTATCTATCTATCTATATATATCTATATAATAGATATATATATATTAAAATAGTATGTCAGTGTTTTTCTGACATGGAGTATGATAGACATGTTGGTCTTTCTTTGTGATTTTCAGATGGGTCTATATACAAATACAATTTGAGTAACAGAAAAATCTCCATGTGGTCAAATAGGTTAGAGACGTTTCCATTTGCCAATGGAAGTTGACTTTAAAAATGAATTGTTTTTGATTTAAGATATTTCTGTTTGTAGAGGCAATTTATAAATTTGTATGGGGATGCTAGCAATGGTGTATCAAACTTAAGTTTTTTTGAACATGGTCTGATCACTGTAATACTTCTGTACTATGTGTATATAGGAGGTGTGGTTATTATGTGTTTTGAAGCATAGGAGCTATTACTTCTGCATGTTTTATAAATATATGCAATGAAAGCTATTGTCCTCTCCCATATCCAGATCACATGTGTATAGAAATAATTGAGGAGCTGAAGGGAGATTTTGTTAGAATAGTGTATAAAATTGTCACTATGTGTGACTTTTGGCTTTAAATTAATGTTGGTCTTTCACTTATAGAGATTGTTGACATGTGTATATATACAGATAATATCTCTGTATGAAGCAACACTTATTAAGTCATAGGATAGAAATATTAAGTTGCTGGAGGATATTATAATGGCTTCTAGATATATGGAAATAAATGTTACTTTTTGCTTTATAGCATCTGTGTACAGATTGTTGATAGACATACTGTGTTAATAATGAACTACTAGACAAGGGCATAAACACTTTGTTAAATTGGATTGCTAGGCCATGTTTATTTGGGATTTATTTGGTTATGCAGTATATTATTACATTGCTTTGTATATAGAAGATAAATGCCATCGTATAAGGTAGTTTTGAATATGCCATTTCTGTCAGTAATATTTTTGGAAATACATTTTCATTGTAAAGTATAGAATCATCGTTTGCCCATAGAGTAACATCTTTGTGCATTTGTTAGGTTTGGATTTGAGGGTTCTTGTTTGTTTGTTTTGGGGTTCTTGTAGTTCTAAAATTGGCTATTCTTTGTCAAAGTGTAGAAAACACTGCTGATCATATTTGTAGATATGTTATATGATTTTGTTCTTATTGCATTCTAATTGGTGCGTTGTCTCTGCCTGTGTTTATTGGGTTGTTGGGTGGGAGGGCAGAGATGAAGAGCATTTGACTGCAGTGTCAATAATAGACAAACATCTTGTATAATACCTGAGTTTTCTAGGTATGTAGAAACACCCACCATACACACTATATATGATGGTGAAAAAGATCTTCTACCACTAGAAATATTAACCCCTGTGTTTTTGTTTGTTTTTTTTTTCATTTGGTGTACATGGTGAGGTTTATTCAGCTTCTGGTGTGTACATATACATATGTCATCTACCTTTCAGATATGCAGACATTTCTGTTTTATTTTGTAAATATATTGTACTTAAAAATGTAGGGCACAAGTGTTTTATGTTTCTTGAAATGAGATGGTTGACAAAATCTATATTGTTGAGGGGGATTTTTACACTGCTGTGTATGCCAGTTTTATTTTTAAAATATAGTTTCTTTATATTCAATATATATGTGTATATATAAATACAGACATTGCCGATATGCATATTTTTAAAAATCAGAACCATTTTTACTAATATAGGGATTAGCTGCTTTACATATTCACTTGTTTTCGGGAGGGATATGGGGAAGGATGTTGGCTATTTTGTAATGTACAGTTGACCTTTGAACAATGTAGGTTTAAACCCTTCCTTGTAGTGGGGTTCTGCAGCCCCAACCACATGGGGATGGAAAATACAGTATCGGCAGGATGGGGAACCCTCATAAACGGAGCTCCTAGTTTTCATATCCATGGGTTCTTCAGGGCTGAGTGAGAGACTTGAGTATGTTTGAATTTGTATAACCCTTGGGGATTCCTGGAAACAATCCCCCATGGATACTGAGGGACCGACTGTACAGTCCTCTTTCATTTTTATTTTTTGGTTTTATAGACATTATGAACATGTATATATTGCAAACATCACTTTTTTAAGCTGTACTTAATAAGTTGAAATGTTTAACTTTTGCAAATGACTTAAGAGCTCTATGTGGGTATCTCCCTAGGGTTTATTATTAAACCAATTTATTTATCATAGATGCTCTATAACGTTTTAACTTAAAAAATATATATACATATATATATAAAATCGACAAATTGAATGATAGAGGCTAGAAACATTTTTCTTTTGATGGTAGATTGTTATTTCCCCTTTGAATAAGTTTTCATTTTATTGTTGGGATTATTAAAGACAGATTTCTTGCACATCTTTGAGATTATATGTTTGTTATTGCATATATGATGTTGTTAAAGAGGGATATAGAGTGTTTTTTTGTCACACATTTTTATTTAGAAAACTAATTTGTAATTATTAAACTGTTCAGGGCCATTTTATGTTAAAATAGCTTCTCTATTGAAGGGTATATCTTATTTTCTCTGATGTACTAAGGTTAACGATGCAATTCATTTTTCTTAACATTTTATAGAATCTATGTTATATGGTTGTGTTCATTTGTTGCATGGCAATAATAAAGACAACTTTGTAAATAATGGGCACATGAAATATTTAATTTTAAACAGTATTTCTTAGATGTATTGAGAGTCTCACAGAGTATACTTTTGTATATACCTTATTGTAAATTTGTTAGTACTATTGTCTTTGACAATTATCGTGGCAACAAAATCATTGATAAACAGGCTTATGAGCAATATAGAACTTAATCATATATTAATTTGGATATTAGAAGGAGAAAATGACATGACTATGCATTTACCCCATTCTCATAGGAAGAATAGTTTGTCACTGTATGAGATAGGAATAGCATATATAATGAAATGCCATGTAAATTCATTTTGTCTTTCTGTAGAGGTACTGAGTTTCCTAATATCATAATTATTTTTTTCCTCTCTCTTTTTCTTTTCTTTTTTTCTTTCTTTTTCTTTTTCCTTTTCCCTTTTTTTTTCTTTTTCTTCCTCTTTTTCTTTTTTTCTTTTTCTTTTTCTTTTCCCTCTTTTCTTTTCACTGTTAAGATTCAAGATATAAATGACTTCCTTAAAGAGATTTTATACTACCTCTTGGAACTATACAAAGTTCTGTATGTGTTCCCTTAGTTGCATGACAATACTCAAGACAACTTTGTAAATAGATACAAAATTTTAATTTTTAACATCTAGTCTTTCTAGATGTATAGAGTCTCACAAAGTATACTTTTGTAAATAAGTCATTATAAAATGTCATGGTTTCATTGTGTTTTGAGATGTCTTCACAATGAAATTGATAAAATTGTGGGCTTCTTATTGTATACATATTTTGGTATCTGTTTTTTGGGTTGTTAGGGTAAGAAAAAAGTTAAGGGTATGTATTTTTAACTTCAAATTCTCATAAGAAAGAAAAATTATATTTTACCCATTGTTCAGTGATTGTATTACACATAAAAAACCTAAGTCATAATTTTATAGTTATATTGATTGACAGGGCATTATATAAATGTAATTTTATAGTCATTGTAGCAAATGTCTTTTATAAGCAAAATTTTCTTCTACCTCTTTGAATGATACAGTTTTATATTTAATTGGACTGCATGACAACATTCAAGACACTTTGTAAATAACAAATACATATGTCATTTTTTTAAGATCTAACTTTTCTTGATGCATGGAGTCTCAACAAAGTATAAATTTGTAAATGTTTCATTGTAACATATTTGGCTTCTCTAAATGTTTTGGTGTCACACAGGTAATTAATAATTGGCCATGTCTGTGAGTTTTTGTAGCAGCAATAGATTGCCTCTATGTCTTCCCAAATGTTAGAGTCTCATGTGTAAGAACAGCTACCATTATTCTTTGTGTGCGTTGTATCCTTACACAAATAAGGAAACAAAAACCCTTGCATATATTTTTATTAATATATTTAAAAAGAATGAGGAAAACATGAGAGGGAAAGGGAACTGTCATTTTAATTCAGAGATACATTGAGTGTTAGAAGATTGCTAAAGTCAATGTTATTTTGCTATATCTACTTTTTGCCAATTTATTTATATGAATGCATATATATTATAAATGTATGTTCACATACACATCTAAAATTAGTTTTAATGGTATAGATATACAGCGTTTTCGAGGGTATTAACCTCATTTCTTGGTTACTGCTTTACGTTTATTTTTATTTTATAAATTATGGAAAAGAGGCTTTTAAGCTTGCACGTATTTCTAGAACATTGTTATATCTAAATGTATGCTAATTTTATGTTAAATAATGAGCAGTCCCATACCATTTGTTTTCTAATATTTTTTCCATATTTATACATCCATATGAGAACAGAACAATTGTGGTTATGAATATTTTTTGTTTTTCTGATTGTTTATAAAAACTTGCCTGTAATACTTATTTTTATGTTATGTGATAATCAGAGATACATTGTTACTTATAATGTAAATGAAGAAAATTTCTTATAAAGATCCTATCCACTTACATCTGAACTGAGCAGTATAATATAATGAAAAAAAAAGATCCTATCCACTATTGATCAAATTACTAATCAGTACATCTTTTTAAATGGGAATTTGGCAATGACAATCAAATTGAATGTAAATTTTTTAAGTGTTATAGTTTAATACTGGGATTTTATCTATTCCAATTGTTCAGATTTACAAAGAAGAAATACATTGTGGGTTGAGTATAAAAACATAATGTGGATATCTGAAATATCCATTACTAAAGAAAAGATTGTAATGATTATAGCTTATGCAACACAAATGTAATTCTAATGGTGAAAAAATACACCTATATAGAAGGGTGTTTTGTTGTCTTCTAAATTAGTATTTAAAATTATGTCATTTTTCTATAAGCAAAAACTAATTGCCAGTTTACAGAGGTGTGTGTATATGCCTTGTTTTTCTAATTGCAATTTAATGGTTAATTACAAAAATATAATTATACATGGGGAATACATTCTAATGATTAATACTTCTTAATATCATGATGAAAATGGTGATTATTTGAACATTTTCTTTCAAATTTTTTATACATGAGTAAAAATTAAAAGAGTGTACATATTTGTATATTGCTATGTGACAAAAATCTAGAATGAATATATGATTTATATGAAAAGAAAATTGTCTGGAAGAAGATGGCAAAGTTTTAACAGTCCTATATAGAGAAATGAAGATAGGACTGCTTCTACTTTCTGCATTTGAAATTTTAAAAAGGTATTTCAAAAATGAACATTTAAACAATACAGGAAATTTTAAAAAGAACCAATTTGTGCCTGTCTTCATCCTTGCCCATCAGCATCGTGGGAGTATTGGCCTGTTGTATCCAATTTTTTATTCCCAGTGGCCATCGTGAATGGTTTTTGAATGATCTCATGAAGAACATATGATTTATATGCTAGTTCAGCTGAGTCTTACAATGAATGCAACAAAGAGTATTGGATTACCCATGGGAAGAAGGCAGAAGATGGAATTGGAGGTAGGTGCCAAACGTTTCTATTTTGGTTAAGAAATAAATGAGTAAAGTAATAATAACTGAAACATTCTATGAAGAAAGTACATTTTCATAGTTATAATGCTATATTTGTGGATACTGACTAGATCAAGATGTTGCAGGAGGTATTTCTTGGGATGTGTTGGAAATTATCCTTAATTCCATTAGGTATAAATAGAGAATAGATTTTTATCTTCCTTTTACAGTGGTTGAGTCTGTCTGAAGGATTTCAAGTAGGTCTTCAGGGTATTATAAATCATTCAAGATTAGCATAGAAAAAATTATAATATTCTCAGTATTTGTCTGAAAGGTATGGCTTAAAATGGTAAGAAAATGTGAAAAGTTGCTGGTTGAACTTATTATAATGTTCCCTATTCACTATGCCTGACCAGCCTGAAGTTATTCTAATTTATATGTTCTGGTGCTTACGTTGTATATAAATATTGCTATATTAGATACTGTTTTTTTCTGCTGATAATGATGAGAGAAAGACACACACACACACACACACACACACACACACACACAATGGAAATCATCAGGACCATCCCCCTTCCTATGGAGTCCTTTAATTTGTATGTCTTATCTGCCTATCATATGTAAGAAGATTCTGGTGCTGTTTTGGGGTGAGGCTTTGCCTAAGATCAAGAAAATAATACTGGTACAGACATTGTTCCTGGTTACCTTGGAATCAGTGAATGAATTAGTTATTTAAAAAGATATTTTACCAAAGTAAAGATGCAGCATATATAGAGAATATATGTTCTTTTAATTGATTTACTTATTTATGATCAAAAATGATAGCATAGGCCGGGCGCGGTGGCTCACGCCTGTAATCCTAGCACTCTGGGAGGCCGAGGCGGGCGGATCGTTTGAGCTCAGGAGTTCGAAACCAGCCTGAGCAAGAGTGAGACCCCGTCTCCACCAAAAATAGAAAGAAATTAATCGGACAACTAAAAATACATAGAAAAAATTAGCCGGGCATGGTGGCGCATGCCTGTAGTCCCAGCTCCTCGGGAGGCTGAGACGGGAGGATCGCTTGAGCCCAGGAGTTTGAGGTTGCTGTGAGCTAGGCTGATGCCACGGCACTCACTCTAGCCCGGGAAACAGAGCGAGACTCTGTCT
>RJWJ010033736.1:0-17696 GCA_004363605.1 Indri indri | reverse complement strand
GTTCATACAATGTAAACACAAAATTAACCAAGTGATTTGAGCTGGCTGGTTACATTCAAGTGCAGCAGACACAGGTATTAGGAGAGCCAACTCTGGAGTCAGTCTCCTGGGTCCCTTCTGTTTCTCTTACTTCCTCCTCATGTAACTTCAGCCAAGTTGTTTAATTCCTCTGAGCCTGCAGTCCCCAATTCCTGGGACATAGACCAGTACCTGTCCTTGGCCTATTAGGAACCGGGCCACACAGCAAGAGGTGAGCAGCGGTTGAGCAAGCGAAACTTCGTCTGTATTTGCAGCTGCCCCCGTCGCTGCATCACCGCCCGAGCTCCACCTGCTGTCAGTCACTGTCTCCTGTCTCCCCCAGACGGGGCCATCTAGTTGCAGGAAAACAAGCTCAGGGCTCCCATTGATTCTGCATTGTGGTAAGTCGTATAATTATTTCATTATATATTACAATGTATTAATAATAGAAATAAAGTGCACAATAAATGTAATGAGCTTGAATCATCCTGAAACCATTCCCCCACCCCCACCCCAGTCCATGGAAAAATTGCCTTCCATGATACCGGTCCCTAGTGCCAAAAAGGTTGGGGGTTGCTGCTCTAAGCTGTGTCTTTCCCTATTGTAAAACTGGTATTATATTGTAATATTTTCTTTTCTGGTTGTTTTGAGAAAAAAACTGAGAAAAATCCCGGTTAAGCACACATGGCATGTTGTAGGTGTTCATCAAAAATTAGCTGTCATTATCACAGTACAGAAAATCCTCATTTGAAAGCCAAATGGAAACATAATTAACTTGGCTTTACAAATCATTTCACATTTCTAACATCTCCCTTCCATGATCACAAACAACTGGTTTCTATGTTTTGGAGGTTTTAAATATACGCATGTTTAAGAATGTTCTACATATGGAAGGTCCCATAATATCCAAATAATTAAAGCCAAAATGAGGTAGAAATTAAGTTATATTGTAATTTCTTTAATTCTTTTTTGTGTGTAAACACAACCTCAAAATTCATGGAGGCTAATTTTTTCTTCACATTCGCAGGGAGTATAATTTTGGAAAGATTCCTCATATGTCCGGAATTTCTCTTAGAAATTCTAACATTCCAGGGGTGTTCACAGAGGCATGCAGAAGTATCAGAGATATGACTATATAATTTCTCAAAACTATATACTGTAGGTATATTTAATTCATAACTACTCAGTCAGTTACCTGATAGCTCCCACTCTGGTCTTTCAGGGCCATATGTCTTTCCCTCCCTACAACTGTAAACTGGTTTGATGATGGATTAACCTATTTGTCCTCTTATTCTCTCAGGCCCATTGGTCACTGTCTACATTTACGACATGGCAGGATTCTCCTGGAAAAGCATACAAATATCAATGTCTGATTATATCTGTTTTATATAAATTCAGGTTTACCTGAATTACAAATACTGCAACTTTTACAGAGCAGAAGTTTCTGTTCATTTTGTGGCATATTTTTTAATGTTAGTTTGGTTCTCATGTGCATGTGTGTGTACCTCTTATTTCCTCTTTTAAAAAAATTGTGGTAAAATACACATTACATAAAATGTATCCTCTTAACACTTAAGTGCACAGTTCAGTAGTATTAAGTACATTCACATTGTTGCAAACCATGGCCACAACTCTTTTCGTCTTGCAAAACTGAAACCCTGTGGCCCGGGAAACAATCTCCCTTTCCCCCACTCCCCAGGCCTTGACAACTATCATTCTTTCTGTCTCTGTGGATTTGATTACTTTAGGTACCTCAAACAAGTGGAATCATACAATATTCATCTTTTTGTGACTGTCCTATTTCACTTAGTGTAACGTCCTCCACGTTCACCCATGTTGTAGAATATGTCAGAATTTCTTTCCTTTTTAGGGCTAAGTAATAATATTCCATTCTATGTATTAATATGTGCCACACTTTCTTTAGCCATTTGTCTTAGTCTGTTTGTGCTGCTAAAACAAAATACCTGAGACAGTAATTTATAAAGAACAGAAATCCATTCCTCACAGTTCTGGAGGCTGGAAGTCCCTGCAGGTTTGGTGTCTGGTGAGGTTCTGGTCTTTGCTTACAAGATGATGACTTGTTCCTATGTCCCCCAGAGATGAACACTCTTCCTGTATATGGCGGAAGAGATGGGAGGAACAGGCAAACTCACTCCTCAAGCCCTTCTGTAAGGGCACTAATCCCATCCCTTAATCACCTCCCAAGGGCTCCATCTCTTAATACTATCACCTTGGGGGTTAAGATCCAACTTAAGAATTTTGGAGGCACACACACATTCAAACCACAGAGCCACTCATCTGCCAGTGGGCACTTGGGTTGTTTCCACCTTTTGGCTATTATGAATAATGCTGCTGTGGACATGGGCATACAGATACCTCTTCAGGACCCTGCTTTCAATTTTTTTGGATACGGACTAGAAGCGAAATTGCTAGATAATATGGTAATTCTATTTTTAATTTTTTGAGGACCTCCATACTGTTTCCCATAGCAGCTATATCATTTCACATTCCCACCATCAGGGCACAAGGGTTCCAATTTCTCCATGTCCTCACCAACATTTGTTATTTTCCATTTTTTCTTTTTTTTTTTTTTTTTTTGATAGTAGCCATCCTAATGGGTATGAGGTGATATTTCATTGTGGGTACTTCATCTTTTTAACATTTGCCTGTGATATATAATACACACACTCTATTTCTGCAGTGGCAGATGTATGAATTCATTTACTCAGCAAGGAGGTCAGAGCAGAAGCAGGACAAGGGCACATGTAGCCTGTGGGCCTTGGGCAGTGTCTCTTAGCGAGCGTGGAAACCATGAGGTGACAAGTCTGTAAATGTACATTGGGGTGAGGCTTAAATATTTTATAAATAAAGTTATAAAATCACCCTTAGAGACAACTGTTTTAAGGAGAGTACTTTGGGGTTCCAGAAAATAGTCTAGAATCCTTAGACAGTATCTGCTTCCTAGTTCTCAACCAAAAGCCCATGTAAAGCTGCTATCATTTGGCTTGCACAGAAAAACACACATTAAAACCTAAAAATAAAATGTACAAAACTCATTTTTGGAAGATGAGTAAAAGTTGAAATAAGTAGTAATAAAACCAAAGATGTTTAAATTAACATTTAAGAATAAAACAAAATAAAATCTATAGACAAGAAGAGAGGCATCTCTCCTTAATTCTCTTTCTAGTTGCTCTCAAAGGCAAAAACCCAAATTAGTGCATGGAAAATGTCAGTGTTTAGGTGTTTGGGGCAAATTTGAAATGATCGGCACAGGATTTCCCTGATTTTTGCAGACTGGTGACTTAAATAACTGTGTGCCAAAAACAGCACTGCAAGATGATAACAAAAAATAAATAGAGTCAGACAGTCCTATTAGACACGGCTCTCTTCTGTGTAAGTTCACCTACCGAGTGAGTGTCAAAATACACAAGTGCACAAGTGAACTTTCCAAAGGCTCTCTAGTGGTTTTTGTACCAAAAGCCAAGTCATCTTTTTCCGTCCAATGCCTTCCAAACAATAGAGCTCATGGATAAGATTAAAAAGCAGATAGAGATTTCTAAGAGATACTTAGAAAACATAAATGTTAGATATCATAATTATGAACTACTTATAAAAACATGAAAACCTAATGTACATTAATCAATTTATACACTAAGTTCTATGAGAAATTACATTTATCCCACCAGAAATCAAGAAGATAACTTGAGGCTGACAGAACGTGAGCCAGTGATGTGTTCCAAAGGGCAGACTTGGATTTCATGGTAACCATTACAAGCTCCCAAGATTTGAACAACCATTTAAAAAAGCAACAACAAGAAATAAAGCACTCACAAATTTGGTGTCTAAGACTTCACTTGCATTTATTTCTCACATGCTTTTAGAAACCCAGCTAGCCCAAATGATCTCTAACTTCAGAAAGCTGTAGGAATAAAATGCGATCAGTGAGATTTGAACTATTCATGAATATCCAGGTGTCTGAAAAGTGCCTGGAGTTATTGAAATCATTGTAATAATAAAGTAATCTGATGTCTCCTAGGGTGCAGAGCTGGATTTGTTATTCTCCACACTACCAGATGCAAAGCCAAATGTTCCATGTTCATAAAAAATGCATCTAGAGTTGCCCATATTCATAAACAATATTTGCATGCATGAATTTTCCATTTCTTGTGATATTAGAGTTGTGATAAAGTAGCTCTTTTAGACCATGGTTAAAAGAAGATAAACCTTTACAATTAGCATCTACCAATTCCCTGAGATAAGGGAGGGTTTAGTTTTTTGTGTGTGTTTTTTGTTGTTGTTTGTTTGTTTTTGTTTTCATGATTAGGTTGACATAGTGTGGGAAAAGCAAATGTAAGCCCAATATTTGGTCAGTTAAATTCCCCAAGGGTGAGCATAACTCATATAAAAAATAGATTATTTACACTGAGGATTTTATTATAACCAAATTGTTTTAATCTGTTCTAAAATAGTAGACAAAGTTACTTAATAGAAGTAAAGTCACAGATAGTCACAAAATAAGATTTTAAAACTAGCCTAAGAGCATCTGTATATGAATACCAAAAAGGATGGCCTAGACTTGTCATACAAAATTCAGCTAACTCAGGTGCTTTGGGCCCCAGCCAAGGGATATTAGCTACCAGAAGAATCATGATGGACAGTCTCTCACAGCTGAGTTTCCATGCCTAGGTCTTAAAGGCAAAGGTGACACCAGGGTACAGTTACTCTAGGTTTAGAGAAGGGATTTTGTTTTCTAAAGGGGTCAAGATAGCTTACATCCATTTTTAATGGTCACACTTAATATTATTACAATATCGTTAGTACCAATAACTGCATTTATTACGTATTTTTTACTGTGTGCTGAGCAAGACGGCAATGTGCTAAGCACCTTTACATGGATTAATTCTTTAAAAAATGACATATGAAGTAAGTACTATTATTATTTCCATCTTACAGATGAAGAAACTGATCCTTAGAAAGAGTACGTAATCAGGAGGTGACATTTGTCATTTGTTTGATTTTTTTAGATTTCTACTGTGTAACTAGAAACGAGAGACACCAGAATATAAACCCTGGGAGACTGACAGAGTTCCAATTTTCAAAATGTCCCCTAGGGCATGGAAGTGTGTGTGCATTAGAAAACAAAAACAAAAATGAAAATGCCTTGTCGTAAGTAGAAGTTCCCTTTAGCAAAAAACTGCTACAGCATTTCAAGTCAATCTGAGTAATCTTTTTATTTTGAAGTCCTAATGACTACCCCAATTTGCTCTTTCCGTCAATCTTCCAATATCCCATGTCCAAGAAGTCCTAAATGCTTTCTCTAATATATCAAAAGACATTTGGTCATATGAAACACAAACAACTTCCAGGAGCTTGGACTTTGCAGAGCGCTGTGCCAGCCTTGCAGAAGGTCTTGGAAATCAGGCTGTCAGCCAGGGGGGCTGCATCCTTCCCTCACAACCAAGCCTTAATCGGAGGAATTGAGATGTTGTTTCTGTTCATCCCGTTTGTCTGCAGGCCACATCTTGAAATGAGCTTTACTTAGATCCAGTGGAAAAGTCCAGCAGATGAGAAGGTGAAGCTTTGTCTCAAGAAAAAGAAGACCTAAGTTTGTTTTCTCCACCCTTGAGTAAGCTGTCCAGTGCTCTGATACGGTAGCACGAATACAAGGGGAATATTGAAAAGCATAAGTGCAGTCTGCCAGATATTTCAACCACACACCACGGCTGCCTTCCCTTACTGCCCTGGAACACTTGTATTTGCACAGCAGGAGATACTGGAAGGAAACTCAATTCGAGAGTCTCAGAGTTGACCCAGAGGGGAGACTTCATGTCACTGTGAATCACACCAGTCTGCATTTGGAACTAAGCAAAAAGTGGCTGCTAAGTGCGCGAGGTAATGAATCCAAAAATCTGCATTCAAGTCTGTGCTCTGTCATTACTAAGGTTGATTTGGAGAAGATAATCCTTCAAAACCTCAGTTTTCTCATCTGTAAAATAGGAATACAAACATATTTCTTATAGAATTTTGGGGACTCATAAAACAGTGCATGAAAAATTAATAGAAATCCTGCATGTGGGAAGTACTTTATACATGTTACTTTATACATGTTCTTTTTGTTATTTTTTTTTTTTTGTATTCTAATACTGTAAGCTTTGACCTATTTTTCCCTCAGTGAATCAAATTGATTGAAGACTTTGAAATCATCATGACATGGGCTTTATCTTCCTTTTGCACAACTGTTAAGTGTCTCTTACTTATGTTTAAAATAAAAAAGAAATCGGGTTTAAATACATTTTTGATCATGTACAATCCCAATAGTAGTAATTGGTTTGGTCCTTGACTGTTGAGTAACTTCATACAGATCAAAGGAGATAAAAAAAAATTGAGTATACTATAGACAGAAATTATTTTTTGAAAAACCAAATATTTAGAATTTTTAATAGTCCTACCAGTTTTTGAAAATTCTGCAGAAAAGATATGCTTTTTTAAAATTGATAAGGCCCTGTAGGTTACTTTTAGCTTTTCAGAAATAGTACTGCATGAATAAAAGATGTTAGTCTGCAACATTTTTGTCCTCAAGGGCAAAAAAGAGAACCTACCTCCTGGCTCTCCCTCCACCCTCCTCCAGGCCCCAGTGCCTGCGGGAGCAGCGGCCTTAGAGGAGGCTGGTGCTCCCACACACGCCAGGCACTCCTATCCCCCAATCACCGTCCCCTCGAATTTCAGTCTCTCAAATCCCGCTCATTTTCCAAGACAGACACATTCTCCAATAAGCCTTCCCTACTACCGAACACACCTTCTGCCGCCCCTACGGCTTTGAAAGTGTGTAGCACGACATCACCTGTTCTATCATGCACTGTTGGTCTCAGCAATTTAGCTTTATTTCCAGAAGCAGATTATAAATTCCTCAGTGGCAGAGACTATACTCTTCTTTTACTTGCCATTGACAGGACAAAGCACCTGTATTCGGAAACAAGACTGCGCGGGTTCAAACCCCGGCTTCTGACTAAGTAGCTGTGACCATGAGCAAATTTCTTAACCCCTGGTAACTCAGAAGTAATAAAAGTCCCTACCTCATTGAGTTATTGTGATTTAATAACATAGAATGTTAACAAAGGGCCCAGCACATAATAAGTGCTATGAAATTGTTAGCTTTCATTATAGCTCTGGGCAAGTCGTGCAAGCCTCTGCAGCAATGAACACGAGAGGTGGGCCAGTGCGGAATGCATCCATTGTTCGGCACACAGCTTGTGGGGTACAGAGGAAGAAATGGTCTCTGCCCCACCAGGAGTTTACAGTCGTCCTGTGGTTGTGGAGTAAACAAAGAGCACCTCACAAGCAGGGGCTGTTTACAGCTCAGGTTTGTTTTCTGGAGCCTGGTAAAGTCCATGGCACACGGTGGGTATTCAACAAATGCCTGGTTTTTTTATGTTTATGTTTTTATTGTTTTATTATTTTTGTATAGCATACTATTACATATTATTATAATTGTTTTATAATATAATTTTCTTGTTTTATTATGGTTTTTCACTGTTTTCTGTTTTGTAATGATCAGGCAAATCGTTAGACTGCAGAGGGAAGTCTATGCAGTACACTCCTATGAAGACACATTGCCGCTACCTGATGGTCCAGAAACAGCTGTAAAATGAAAGAGTTCATGGAACTGAAAAACATGGTGGCATCTAATGTGAACCGTTAAATTCCTCATCTCACCAGCTCTTGCTTGGCTCCATTTGTGTCCTGGGATTGGTTCCTGCCCAGCTGATTGGAGTGAACTTGGCAAAGGCTGCTCCCCACGATGGCAGCAAAGGTCACACAGACACACAACAGGATCATAACATTACCCCCTCCCATCTCCCCACCCCTGGCTTACCAGGTGTCCCCACTCGTGAGACCGTGTGTTAGAGCTTGGAGATGCCCTTCTAATTAAAGCAACTACAGCTGGGGATCCAGCTAAGGCGGTTTCTGAGTTGAGTCTAGGTTGCCTCTCGCCTCTCACCTCACTGGTTTTGAGAAGGTGTCTCTTATTCTTGATTTTTAAGGTCAAATTCCCACATCTCTCTACCCCGTGTACCCCATGTCCCCCATTCTCACATAATGATACAGTGACCCACCTTTCTCTCCCCCTCTCCTCACAATTTCGTCCTTGTTCTTGAATCCCAGCCCATCCTTGGGCCCTGCAACCAATTGACAGACCTCTCCAGTCCTGCCTCTTTCCTGACACCTGAGTGTATCGCCCATCATACCTGCCCCCGGAGAAGACATATCTGGATCCTTTGGAGCTGGCTCTCAAAAGAAACTGACTTCATGCTGAACTCTTTTTTTTTTTATCCCTGATGTCTCAGTATTAATGCTGAACTCTTTGGATGCCATGCTGTACCTACCCGGATCTCTGCTTGTACCCAGGCCACTCCCAAGCACTGACGGCAGCCTGGTAAGTGACGTCATGCCAGGCGCTGGTCCCTTTCCCACTTCTGTGCCTCAAAACTGAATCTCAAGATACAACTAGAGCAGGGGCCCATCTTGATGGATCCTTTGCTAGCGCCAGATGTGGAAAACTTGTAAAATCCCAGACCCAAAGCATTAATCAGAGGCACTGACTGGATGTGAATTTCACTTCCCAAAAACTTATTGTCCAGGATCATTTGACTATTATCTTTGACCATACCATTTAATAAAAGGGAAATGTTGCTGAGGCTGACATAGACAATCTTTTGTTTTTTCAAGCCTATGAATATACTATCATGTATTTATATACTAATTATCTATGAATGAAATTTTTTGTTGCTTTCAAAATTTTGTTATTATAAACGCCTTTGTACATACATATTTGCATAGATGTCCATTTATTTCCTCAAGATATATTTCTGAAAGTGAAATTACTGAGTCAACATATATGATCATGTTAGAGAGTCTTTGATACACTTGATACATATGGTCCTTCAGAAAGATTGTACCAGTTAAAAATTCCATCAGAGTATATATGAGTCCTACAACTCCAAGGCTGATAAGAATTTTGGGAATCACCTGCCTAACATTTTACTTTGCAGGTGAGGATGCTAAAACCAAAGATGTCAAGTTATTTACCTAAAGATGGGTCTCAAAGTATAATTTTTGAGCTATGCATTTTTCCTTTTGTTCTTTGCCTCGTGTTCTGGCATACTGCTATCACTAGAGACAAAGCAATCTGAATTGTAAATTTAAAGATTTAAATATGGGCAACAAATTCTGTGCCCCACCATCATTCCTGTTTCTAAATTTTAATATTCCACATCACATTATAAACTCATGGAGTTTCAATATTCAGGAAATATCTCAAGCTTCAAATTACCAAGAAGGAAATTCTAGTTGGAAAAATGCCTGTAGCTTAATCCATGTCCCACCTTCTGGGCTCTTTCAAACTCATCTGGTTTATTGATGGACAGGGCTGGGCTCAGAAACCAGATGTGTTTTCCAAAGAAGTTGCTGTTCTTCTAGAGGACAGAATGTCTGACACATGACAAAAGGCAGGAATTTGCTTGTTTATATTAATGGTTAAATGTGGAACAAATTAACAATATGTCTCTTCTTAAAAATACTTTCGCAGGCTGCAGCTTTTTTTTTTTTTCTATTTACAAATCTTTGCTAACATAATTACAGGATTGCTTTCCTTAAATATCTCACCCTGAAGTTAGCCAGCCTGTAGCTCCCACAGCAGAGCCCAGAATCCTATGTGCTCTTGTGGAAATTTCACAAATACAGCACTAATAGCAAACAAATGTGGCTTCTCATTTTTGCTCTCAAGTAATAGGGCTCGAGGCCAGAAAGAATGACTGGATGTAGCAATTATCTGACGGTCACGTAAACGTTTTGGAATGTCAGGCATCAGAAGAAAGGTAAGCAGGTTGATTGTTCCATACGTTCATTCAGCAAACATTTGTTGAGTCCTAAGTGTATGTAAGCACTGTGCCACAGTATGTGACTACAACGCAATGATGAGCCAAACAGATGTGAACAGAATTTACGGTTGATGGAGTTTTCTTGCTTTGAGGTTTCTCAATTACTTTGTTTAAGTCAAATTTATGAAAAACGCTATCAATTTAGCTTTGGTTTCCTTGTGGTGCCAAATATGACATCCATCCTCAGGGAGGTCTGTGGTGGATGCCTCTCTCTTATGCAGCCTGAAAGCTTAAAGAAATCATGCATGTCCTACTCTTCCAGGTACAAAGTACACAGGGCTTTAAAAATCGCCTCCAGGACAGATGCGTCAGTTCTACTTTCCTCTAATCTGTGGTCCCCAACCCCTGGGCCGCAGACTGGTACCGGTCTGTGGCCTTTTAGGGACCAGGCTGTGGAGCTCTGCGGTGCCCTCATCTCCTTGTCCTTGGAAAATCTGCCTTCCATGAAACTTAGGAAGGGCCCCGCCCGCACAGCAGGAGGTGAGTGGTGGACAGGGGAGCATATTCGGGAATTTACAGCTGCTCCCCATCACTGCCATCACCGACTGAACTCCGCCTCCCCCCTCAACCCCCTACGCACCCCCACCCCACTCCCCTACTCCTGACTGTGGAAAAATTTTCTTCCATTTCTTCCATGAAACCCGTCCCTGGTGCCAAAAAGGTTGGGGACTGCTGCAGTCTCTTCCATTAAGACCAACAAGATCCCATTCATTGATGCCAGCCTTGAGTTGCATAGAATGGAGAATCTTATTGAGCTAAGAAGGAATCTAAGTGTATAAAGATTTGGCTTATTATGTACCAACAGAAATCTGTAATTTAAAATATATTCAGTAGGTCTTGGCTGAGTCATGCTTTATTAAGTCCTAAAATTTCTTTTTGTAAATTGGACATATTTATGGGATACATGTGATATTTTGATACACATATACAATATGTAAGGATAAGTTCTTAAATTTCCTGGAACAGCCCTCTCTGTTTATCACTACAATAAGCTGGTTTTTCTGTTTTGTTTTATGAGACAGAGTCTCACTCTGTCACCCAGGCTAGAGTGCTGTGGCATCAACATAGTTCATTGCAAAGTCAAACTCCTGGGTTCAGGCAATCCTCCTGCCTCAGCCTCCTGAGTTGCTGGGACTACAGTCATAAGCCATGACACCCAGCTAATTTTTCTATTTTTTGTAGAGACAGGGTCTCGCTCTTGCTCAGGCTGGTCTCAGGTGACCCTCCCAACTCTGCCTCCCAGAGTGTTAGGATTACAGGCATGAGTCACTGCACCAGGCTCACACCTGTAAGCTGTTTTATTTGACATAACAACCCTTTAAAGATGATTTAGCAAATGTCCTACAGGCTCAAGCTTAAGTATTGTATAATCAGACCAAATCATTCCTTTACTTAAATTCAGACAATTTCATTTTGGTTTATCTAAAAAAAAAAAAAAAAGCCCTCCCCTTATCAAAAAAAAAAAAAATCCATACAAGACCTTGCAACAGGTAGAGTTCTAGGTCTGAAGAATTCCAGGAGCCTCCAGTCATCCTCTTCTCTCCCTTTCAGCCGATTATGATGCCTGGAAATCCTTTGTTAAAGAGTCCCCCTTTGGTGTTTGGCTTCTTTTAATGTCTTCCGGTGACTTTCAAATGACGATAGGAAGAATAAGTCCATCCATGCACTCATTCATTTGTCAGTTTACTCTCTTGTTTTTTATCCATTATTTAACAAATATCTGGGGGGGAACATTTTTATATACCCAGCACTATACTTCCTTTGCAGAGTTCAGAGTAATTTAAGAATGGAATTGTGCACTCACCTTGCTACATGCCATAGCACACAGCCTCAGATCGTCAATAAAGATGCCAGGGAACCAGAGGTCTCACCAGCATCAAGCTTCACTAATAATTTCAGGACACAGGTCATTGTGAGCCACAGGAGAAGCAGGGAGAGGTCAGTAACCCTTAGTGCAGTTCTCTGGGTCCTTTCCTGCCATAGTTCCTGTGGACACGCTCTGGCCACACTAAAGTGTCATCTGTAAGGTATGCATGGACTTGACATCACTTGTACAGAAAAGAGCTAACTTAGGCATGAAGTTTTTCCATCTTATACTCAGAGAGTCACAAAGCACACATATGCGATGTATTCTAGGAGATCACGCCCCATATATCAGTAGATTCCAAGTCTGTTTACCGCAAGCAATCCTACACAAATGGGTGCATACTAAACACCATTCAGCCATTTGCCAGATCCTCCATTAACCCGTTCATAGAAAGATTACAAGGAGGTCCCACAGGAATAGAATGGATTGCAAACCCGCTGTTTTATCAATTAACTTCCCATTACCCGATGTGAGACAGGCTCTAAGAGAGAGAGATAGGAGGTCAGAGAGAGACCTCCAGGGTGAGACTCGATGATTTTTGTCCTGCATTGGCCTTGGGAAACCAAATTGAATATGCAGTGTGCTTGCACAGAAGTCCGGAAATTGTGTACTGTCACACTTTATGGTTATTTTGCTAAACACTTTCCATAGCCAAACTCCCCAAATGTCAGGCATTTCTTTACATAGCTTAGAACGGCCACTACTACCATGGATACTGCTGCTGCCATGACTTGCTGCTACTTGCCACTTGAGCCCTTACTATGTGTCAGGTGCTGTGCTGAGCATTTATATGTAAAATCTCATTTAATTCTCACAGCCCTATAAGGCGGGTGCTATTAATCTTACCACACTCATGTGGGGCTGAGACATAGAGATGTTACACACACCAGTCAAATGGAGAAGGCAGCATTCCAGCCAGCCAGTCCAGGATCTCCACCTCCATCCTCTCTCAGTCAGGGTGCAGGACTATCAGTGGGGTGGCTCAGAAGTTCAGGGGTTATCTCCTGGGGACCCAGAATCTGTGGGAGGGAATCCTCCCCAAGGAGCAAGTTCCCCTTCTAGACCATTCTCTGTGTGGAGCCATACCCCACTTCCAGTCCACTGTTCTGGGGAGAACCCAGGTAAAGGGGTCCTGTAGCACAGAGAGCCTGTGTGGGCCCTGATTGGAAGTGGCAAATAAAGGTCTGAGAGCAATACTATTTTGGTCAGGAACCTAGAACCAGGGACCCCGGAAATTTTACATAACGTCTTTTGTTCAGGTGTCTCCTGAACTACGAGCTCATTGAGGGGCACCACAATCCCTACAAACAGCATTTGAGGGAACAGACATCCTGGGTGGCACCTAGCTGTATTATCTTCGAAAAATATTCAAGGTGTGTTTTTGGCCTCCAGTAGACAAAAAGTGTTGTGATGGCCTCTTCACACAGATGACAAAAGTAGAAGCTCCTCTGTTTCTATTCCTAAAATGAGTGCTGTTTCAGATCATTTCCTTGAATTCAGAACTCGAGATACTAAATAAACCATATTACATTGCAAAAGGCCCTTCTGGAATAGTTCTCAAATTTTAAATAAATGGTATAACTGCTGTGAATGATAATACCTTTCCAGGGTTAATAAAAAAAAGATTTAATCCTATAAATTTTGTAATTGTATTTGGGTACTTTTTTGCTCCTGTGGTAATGGAGGTAATTTTTAAAACCACCTTCAGAAAGAAATTGGACGTATGCAACCAAGACAAAGAACATTTTGAGGCAACACACATCTGTGGCTACTGAGTGCCTGTTTTGAATTACATTTAAATTGCCTGAAGAGCATTTGGCAAATGGAAAATTTTAAGTTGGTTTAAGCTTTTCCATGGACAATTTAGGTTTTGTACTGTTATTGCTATATCTATGCTTTTGCATTCAAAGCTTTTCAACCAGCATGGAAAAGAGAAAAACATTGTGTTAAAGGCTTTTTAATGACATAGTAACTCCTCTTGACAAACAGTGGATCTGTTCCATTATCTTATCTGCCAAAAAAGAAATATCTTCCAGGAGAATAATATGTGCTTAATCATGAAAGCCTTCAGCTTTGAAAGCTTCAAATGATAGAATCAGCAACAGAAACAAGTACTCCACATCCCCAAATTAGATGTGTTCTTTTGATTATCTGGCAGTAACATCTGTGGTAATAATACTTTCTGGAAACCACTGCTGATGCACTCAAATAGCTTTACCAAGTTAGCCTGGTTTGTCATGTCAAAAATCAGTGACTTGACTAAACGGGGATTGTCCCTCCCCTCACTGTTTGTCCTTTAGCTTTGCTGCCCCACCAGAAGCTCGGGGGGACTCCCATGGGCTGTGACTGTAGAACACAACAGTCCTCTAATTCCTGCATTCTTCTTGGAAGCAACCATCATCCCACATACAAGGAAGTCAGTGAGCTTTAGGGAAGTCAGCATTGCTTCTGTTACTTTAAAAATTACATGATTACAATCAAAAGATAACAAATTTAGAGAAGTCACCCACTTAGAATAGATGTATTGTAGAAGAGATATATCTCTTCCAGACAATTCTCAGTAGGACTTTTCTTATCCCTAAGGCAAGACTACTACTGTGCAGGTGAGCACTCTCTTTAAAGGTTCTATGTTTGTCTTACCTATGTGGGCCCAGATCAGGGGTGGCACAAATAAATGCCACTCTGGCAATCGCTGGTCATGATCAGGAAATTCTATGGCTTGACTCATTAGGAAATAAAGCCTATTCTTTCTTCACATTTGTGGGGTCATGTGCTACGTGCTTGTGCATTTATTAAAACAACGTTAATGGTAGAATGGTAGAAACATAGATGCCACTTAGACCAGCATCGGGGTTGGTATGTTTGTGGAGGGTGGTTTGCTTATTTAGGGAGGGGGTGAGTTGAGAATCTCATGAGAAGAATATTAAAATATCAAAGGTTTGGGAGTCAAATATGTTCTTAGTTGTCAAAATACTGACAGATATTAAATTTCTGAGATATGTTGAGCTTCTGAGATACTAAAGAGAATCTAAGAAATTTCCATGTCGCTGCTTTAATACTTTTTATTCTTTACCAACTATTTCACCTCTTCACAAGGTAGAGAACCTATTACACAGCAGAACTAGAAAGAAGCACTTATACTTCCAGAACCACTAAGTAGTTTATTATATTAATGTATGGTTTACATTGTCCCCAAGAGACAGAAAAACCTGTCCTATATCTCAAATGAAACATTATTAGTGCTGGAACAGAATCAGACAATTTGGTTCTTAAAATGTTATTCTGTACTTCATATGAAAAGTATAGAAATAGAAATAAAAAAATAAACCCCGAATAAATGATATAATCTGAAAATACAATTTCATATAACCTCTCTCCTCCAAAAAAAAAAGAAAAACCACAATCTTAATATGACCAAGCTTAGTATTATGCATGAGAAAACTGTAGTATTCTCATGCATGCCTCATTGGTAAGATTAACCACATGCAGTTTTGCAGAAACGCAGGACTGTAATATGAACTCATTCTGATAGTATATTAGGTTTTTAAATAGCATACAAAATTTAGGTTTTAAGTATGCTCATATGTGTTAAAAACTTTTTTCACTTTACTGGGAAATTTTTTATTCCTGTGCAGTACATGGTAAACAGTTTGATTATGGTGATAGTGGCAGTGATGTTTTGAACAGCTGTGGTAGTAGATTCATACACTGATTTTTTTGGGCCTATGTTACAACCCAGATACAGAAGGATTCCACTCAAATTTGGGGGGAAAATGAATGGTCATTCAAAATGAAGTGAAATACATTTTTTGAAAAGGATATTGATGCAAATGTATTTTATATCTGAATTTTTAAAAGTTGAATAAAAATAGAACGCATTAGAGAACATTTGTGGGAAATTTAAATGTTGAAAACCTGCCTTAATTGATTGAAAAACAAAGAAATACAGCTAATGTGACTATCACTTGAGTAAGCATTTATTTAATGAAGAAAGAGCTACCAGTTCCAATGGGTTTGAAGGAAACTACATAAATCTCTGCACTTGGGTAGAGTTAATATAGACAACTGCCAACATTTGTGCTTTTAGTCAAATGGGCATTTTCAGCAGCAGATCACCACAATATTTACAAGGCCCCACCAAATATGTCACAGCTTGATTGCATTTTTCTTGTTGCCATAAAAGCTGATCACAGAGTCCTCAAGTCACTAGTTAATGGTCAATTTGATATAAATGCTAAAATTATCCAGGTGAACCATATTGTGGCCCAATTACTTTAATAATTGGGATTAGATGAATGTGTTACTATAAACAACCGTGCGCAACACAGTTGTGTGTGAACCCCCAAAACGGTTGAGCTCAGAAACTGTGCAGACACGGACATTGCCACCCTGCACATCACACTAAGGAATCGGGTGGAGCTTGTCAGCTTCTAGGTTCTGACTAATACTAATAGTCTTTGACTTCAGATTCTCAATTTTTAGTAGCACAATCAACAAAACATATTTCTTAGGTCATTTTTCTGATTAAATTTAGCTCTTCTCAGTGAAACTAGTTTCCTGCTTACAAGGGAGCTACCTTGAAAAAAAAAAGCCTCAGAGCTGATCGTGACACTGCTCCCCATCTTTCTAGCGTTCCCCAGTACCGACAGAGAGACTGGATTGTTTTAAGGTCATGTCAAAATGCCCCACATGTATTTACCACCATCACTGGGGGTGCGGCATAAGAATGAGAGAACTCACCCACACACAGATATGCACCACCATCCACAGTGTCCCTGCAGCAAACTGGGCTGGCACAGCAAAGTCATAGTCACCTGCAAAAGGCAAGTGAAAACATGAAATAAAAGGTAAAATGCCAATGCCAGCAACTCTTCTTTCCTTGGCCCAGAAGGACTTTTAGATAGCCACTCAATGAATTCTTCCCCCACTGCTATTTAATTTTGTCATTCACAATAAACTAAGCCAATTGGGGACATAGAGTGAGATCTGGGTTTTCCTCCTTGTTACATCACACCCACACAGAGAAGCCACCACAGTTGAAAGTGACATTCTATTCTTGCCCCAGAAGTCATAGTAAAAAGTGAACCCTGGAATTTGTGATAAAGCAGGAGCACATCTTCAGAGTGAAATCCGATAGCATCTTCCCTCCACAGGACAGGTAGTCAATCAAATAGTATCTAAACCCCGTGCAAAGAGGGAGCAAGGAAACACACTCTATAAACTCACTCAGGTGATTGAATTCCACGGCCTAGCCTATTGTGTGAGATAGGCTTGAGAAAGCCTGTCTTGAGAAAAAAACAAGCCTCAAGACAGGTGCTTCACATTACATGTTTAATTTTTTGCACTTTCTTAGTGTATACATATAATACTAAGAATTATATATTTATATAGGTATGACAGACATTTCATATATACTAAGAAAGAATATACGTAACATAGGTATGCCCTTTCATCTTCTGTTTTAACTTACCCTTGCGAATGTGTAGTTGAGATAAAATTAAATGTACAAATTAGATAAGTCAGCTATCTTTTATTCTCCATTAATTATGTTATGATTAATCAATATGAAGGAGGATCAGGAAGTTCCTTTTCAGTGTTGAATAACGAACGACAAAATTAAACAGAGTGCGAAGTGGCTGTCTAATCTGGTATAATAACCCTCCTAGGAACTGCCTTACTGCAGAGAGCCTCCGCGATTGTTCTCAGGAAAATGCCTGAAACGGTGAAGAATTTGGAAGCGGGAGGAGCCCATAGCAAGGGAGGCTTGCTGTGTGAGAGGAGAGTAACCAATATTAGTCCCTGAGGTATAGAAGCTCCTCTCACTACTGAGATCTACTCAACAATCAGCCAAAGATTGAAGGTGCTCTGATGTC